>BQNB010008472.1:0-89868 GCA_026074375.1 Tanacetum coccineum
GATATATTTGGGGGTGACTTTTTGGGTGAATTTGGGGTGAAGTGGTGAGTTAATTATTTATAAGAATACACGTTGATTAGGTTGCTAAGCCAAAGACTCGACCACTCGGACAAAGATGTACAAACTCTACACAACTCTACATCAAACTCTTTTCTTTTTCTTTTCTCTTTTTTTGATAACATCACTTGGGGTTTATAAACATACCCCTACACTTGAGTTTTTGATACTCAATACATAAGCTAACTAATGACCCAAATTGAGGTAGATCAACATAACATGGAGACCATCGAACAAATAGGGGGTAATGATTTAACTTTTCTTCCCTATTCTTCCGAAAAATAAATACTACCATGCATCCTAATCGTCCCAAAACTGTATATACAAGGATAAGAATTAGCAACCATGTACTCAAATAATTAACTTGGGTTAAGACAATAATGTACTACAAACGAGTACATACAAGGAAGGCTAAGGTGATTTGGGTGTAACAATTGGTTAAGGGTAACAATGCTCTTCATTAATAATCTGGAATCCACTAGAAAATTACGAGAATCACGAAAAGGATAGGCTCGGAGGGGTGTACTAGGAGAATCCTGCACTAAAAATGAGTGCATGGCAAGGGTGTGGGATAGTTATATGATCGAGGTGACCATAGTAACAAATACAGGTTTAGAATATGGGTTAATCCTAGTGCCTCTTATCATTTAGCAAATCCTAATACTCACTATACGATCTCGGGATGCATCACAAAAACAATATCTAGAATTTAATATACTATCGGTACACTCTCATATAATTTTAACCGATACCAATGCTCCAGAAAAGGCGAAAAAATCACATATGCACGAACACATCCATGAACGCGACACATGCAATTGCTCAGATCTTAACTCAAGAAAGTTAAAGGTAAAATTATCTTAGGTATCAAAATGGATATCTTAATTCTAAAAGATCTAGGGGTGAAACCTCACATTTTTTGGGTGGAATTTTTAGAGGGTTTTTGTGCTGGTCATATAATTCCTATCCATGAGACGCTATTAATACTTGGTTTTCGTCGGTATGTGTCATATAAAATTTTAAATTTTGGTTAAAATTAACGTCTACGTTGTGTTTTAGTATATTACACATCATTTTAAGAAACAAGCAAATGACAAATGAAGGAATAGTTTCTAAGGCTTATTTCCCCTACGCTTAAGATGAACATTGTCCCCAATGTTCTTAAAAGTACCCGTAAAACGAATAAAGGGAAAAGGAAAAGAGTAAAAGAAACTAGTACTCACCTGGTTTGCTCAATAATGGAGAAGAAACATATGATAACTGGCTAAATCGTCATCCAATGATCGTTCACTGAAACTCTAAGAACACCTAGGCTTCTTCTCATCAAATATAACCTGTAAATCAAAGACAAGAAACAACTACATCTGGCGTAAAATCGGCGGGATAATGATATATACAACGAAACTTTTAGGGTTGACTCTATAAAAGCATTAAGATAGGATGAATGTGCTAATGTAATCAATGTTTTCTATAGGTTTTTAAGAAAATCATAAATTTTGGAAATTATACAAAATTAATTTTTCAAAAATAAAAAAATTCGAATTTTCACAAGTCTGGAGACGTGACGCCGTCAGGTTTAATCCTGACGCCGTCTCCAGGCGCTGTGAAAATTTCACATTCGTTTTCTTGGAAAAAAAATCTGCACGCAATTGTATGAGTTATTTCCTGCAAAAATACTGCATAAACCTGAGATTAGTCAACACAATCATATGACACGACGCGAATTAATCTAAACATTTTATTTAGTATGTTTGAAACGGTTCTTAGAAATTGGATTTTCCTTTAACAATTTTATGAAACACCCTTGATTGCAATTAAGACGAGGTTAAAGACAAAACAAAGCATGATCAATTAATAATTTAAACATATAATAAAACACACAAAACACTCCTAAAATGCATTAAATTAAAAGAACAAATATATGAGATACGCTCGGGTTGCCTCTCGATAAGCGCTTGTTTATGTTCGAGTCACGAGCCTGACTCTATCCTTATTTAACAGATAAAGGGGAAGGTTCCCCTGCACTTAAGGTCAAGTGTGGGTGATAGTAACGGTAGACACCATTATGGTAAGAAAGAGCTTTATTGTGGGAGACTTGTTGAAATATATGCTCTAAATGGTGTGAATCTTCAATCCTAACCTTCTCTACTCCTTTTAGCCTAACGGGTAATTTAAGTCATCTTCCTAGAAAAGAAACTTCTTTAAGTTCTCATTTTCAAATCATCTTCTATCATCTCTAATTTCGAAAAATTAACACCTAGGGATCCACTGTGTCCTAATAAACCCGATTTAAATCCGTAATGTTTCTTGGGGTCGCTTAAACTTGGTTGATAATAGAAATATATATCCTTAGGGTGGAAAGACGCCATGTGAGGTGAAGGTGGTGTATGAACGGTCAAATTGTCTATTTTCTTCCTCCTAAAACTATCCAGACTATGTGGTTTGATGGGTGGCTCGGGGCCTCTTATTTCTCCTAGACTTACATCTAAGGATTGAAAACTAGGTAAGGGTTGTGGTTGAGGCTCTAGTTCATCATAATTAGGGACTTCTCTAGAATTAAGAGAAATGTTATGATTATTCAAACCTACATCCTTTAGTTTTGTTTGGTCTAAAGGTTCATCTTTCATAGGGGTTTCTAAAGTCTCTTCTACTTCTTCTGGGTAAGTCATGGGCGGTGTGTATTCCTCAAATGATGGAATGACTTGTGGGGTACTTTGTGGGCTTGTATTATCCACCTTATCCCACGCTATATACCTAGGCATCTCAACCCAAACCTTTTCATTTGCTTGAGCCTTCAAACTTGCAAATTCTTGCTCAGCGATAGCTTTAAAAGGTTTGTCCCACTCTTTTGGTCTAGGGCAAAAATTTCTATGGTTTCCCATGCTTCTTT
Organism: Tanacetum coccineum; assembly: GCA_026074375.1. Lineage (NCBI taxonomy): Eukaryota > Viridiplantae > Streptophyta > Magnoliopsida > Asterales > Asteraceae > Tanacetum > Tanacetum coccineum. Next base: position 2,948 of record BQNB010008472.1, read on the forward strand.
AGCACTTAATTCCCTAAGGTCCCCATCTGCAGCAAAGTTAAGGTCCATTTGGGTGTAGTGGTTGACATTATTATAAAAGATTTGAATTTAGGTCCATAAATCGAGGTCATGATGCGGGACTTTTCGGATTAAGTCTTTGTAATGAGTCCATGCATCGTAGAGAGATTCATCTTGATGTTGTTGGAACATCAAGGTATAATTTTGGAAAGGGAAGGTTGTGTTTCATGGTGGGATTTGAAAGGGTGTGGTTGGTGGCCTTTCATACATCATGATGGTGAACGATAGAGTGATTTACAAAACAAAGGGAACAAAGAAAAAGATAGACTGCGAGAAAGCTAATTGGCAGAAAATAAAATCTCACTTGATAGGAATTAAGCAATTAGACCTAAGCTAGATAAAACTCGAAACATAACTATTTCCCAGTAGCGGCGCTAAAAACTTGATGTGCAATCGTTGAAAACTCACAAGAAGTTTTACAACTCCCTAGGAAGAGTACCTAACCGTTGTAGTGTAGTAAGGCAAGACTCGAGGGTTGTTATCGTTCTTTAGGGGAATAGGTTAGGAAGGCTCGAACAGATCATAACAAAGGTCTAAGGGGTTGAGAAAAGATTATTTTTGTATTTTTATATTTTATAGAAAGCAGATAAAATTCTGGTTTTGAGAGGTTTGGTTTGGTTTTAGCTAATTAAACTAAATATAAATCTAAACTACTTTGGTGATAACTATATGATAAACAAGCATATTTACTTAATCATTCACTACTTCTTAGTTTGATTTTTCTAATCTTGTTGCTTTGTCACACTTGTGATGATCTGTGTAAGTATTTCCTTATTCATGAGCGAATTACACGAAAACGTCGTCTACATAATATTCCGTTAAGACAACGCACAAGTAAGGTAGTATGAAGACTATTACAAGGTCCCTAAAAGTATATTACATGCATTAAAACACTTAAGATGAATCAACCATATTAGGGGTAAGGTAGTATGAATACTGTTATCGATGGTATCCTTTTTACGCACTCGGGTTTCCCTAGACGTCTATGCCAATTTAATATATCTTATGACTAGTTTTCTAAAGCCTAACGCGCACATCCATCGCAAGAAGCAACATTAAAAGGGTCTACAAACTAAGTTTCATGCAATCATAAGTAAATACTAAAGGATCTAGCCTAGCATGTTAAGAGGAAGTGAAGAACAAGAATCAATCACACAACACATAGACATATTGAATGATAAAAGATAGGAGATCTCACTTGATTAAAACATGTCATTAAGGCTGATACAAGAGTGTTTTAACACCCTAAAAACGGCCTAAATAGCAGCTATAATCGTCTTTTAAAAGTAGGGTTTGGTTCCCAAAAGTTACACACTTAAACCCCTAAAAACGAGTTTGTATATAAAGGAAAATGGGAGCGACGGCGTCGCGTTATAATCCTGACGCCGTCGCCCCGCCGAATCTTCTAGGGCTTCTTTAAGTCGGTTGGATCATGACGTCGTCGCAAGAAATCTAACGCCGTCCTTTGTAAGCCATGACGCCGTCACAATAAAATGTGACGTCGTCTCCACGCAATGTACGCGTATTCCTCAAGAGATTTGGTGTAGAGTCGTAGTCTTGTCCGTTTCTTCTCCAAATGAGCCCAAGTCACGTGAAAAGTCATCCAAGTGCTGAAAACACAAAAAGGAATGATTAAGTACATAATTTTGGCATATTTGCACGATTTAGGGGGTTAAATGACCCTAAAAAAATGTATAAAATGACATCTCGTCAATGAGAGTAAAAGATGATGTATGTTGTAATAGATAAGTTTTTAAAAAAATATTGCTTTCTTTTTTCCATCGTCTTACAAAAATGTTTGCACTAAAAAAATAGGTTTTTGAAGGATCACAAGGTTAGCGATAATAATATCGGCCTTTTAGCACTCTAACTTAAAGTTTTATTATTGTTTAGCGTTAGAACGAGGATATATCACATTGTTTTGTATATATTTTTTTTGAAAAGCAATATATTTCCAACTAAAACAAAACAATTACAAATAAAGGCGCCCACTATATTAACAAGATGCTTAAAATAGTGGACCCAAAAGAAACAATACAAATAAATTTGATTACAACTAGAAATAAATAAAAACTAAGACACTAATATGTTTATACACCACAATCTCAATGTATCTCACAGATATGATGGAGCCCAAATATTGTCATCAACACTTGCTTGGCCCACGAATTACACTTGACCATAACCAATTTTAAGGAAATTTATATCGACAGCTATTGTAGGATGATAGAAGTCAAACCTCATCTAAGCCAAAGCATAACATATATGGGAAAAATCACACACTAGTTCATATGTCACAATATAGCAGACTACTACATTGGCTCTTCCCAAGCTCATGTTTGACCCAAGATCAGCAAGATACCAAAACCAATCAGAAGCACAGTAAGGACTTGCATACATAGAGTTGCCCAAACTGCGCGGACATCTCGAGACTACAGCTCCACTCGCTTCCCTTACACAACAGACTACACAGACCCATATGTCAAACGCCCTTAAGCAACAGAAAGTGCAGACCCAATGTCAAACAACCTTAAAAAACATAAATGTAAAATGCCCAGCCGACCAAACTACCAAACCACATAAGTAAGCTTGCTATATTTTTTGTTGACCCGCTATCCCGCCACAATAAGTCTTATTGACTAACCAATATGCACTTACCCGGATCAAGTAACCACAATTGCCACTCAAATGGATTTTTTTCTTGTTCTTCTACTAATCCATTCAAAACTTTTAAGCTTTATATCTTGCGCTATTTTGTTAATGCTTGAGACTTTGCCTTTAAACACGCGTGTATTTCTTTCTTTCCAAATGAAGTATCTGGTTGACCACGTAACCACTTGCCACAACATTCTCGAATAATTATGAATGTTATTTCCTCTATCGTGCGAGAACATGTCCCTAATATTGAATGAGTCAACCATAGCCAATTTCCACCAACTAATTTTTTTTCCCAAACACTCATAGCCATATTGCACAAAATCAAACTATGATCACACGATTCCACTATATCACCACAACACGGGCAGAGTATTGTATCTAAGTTAATACCCCTCTTATCAAGTTCCACACGAACCGGTAGCTTTCCTTTAATAACTCTCCACACAAATATATTTACTTTTTTCGGCACTAACCTATTCAAACGCATTTCATCCTCAGTATTTTCCTCATTCAAAATTTTTTATTCCACCATCTTTGTTAGTGTCTTGACCATGTACTTGCCATCATCTCGAGCATTTCATCGCCAAACATCCCTACAATCAATAGAAATCGAAACATTTTGCAAAATGCTAATTATCTCCTCAACTTCCCTGTAAACCCTTCATGTTGGCTCCCTAACCCAATCCCATTCCCATCTATTATCACCACATCTCCCTTTTTCCCTTTACCCGACCCTTTTTCCTTCTATCTAAATGATACAATCGGGAAAACCTATCCCTAAGCCTTAAATTGCCTACCCATATATCACCCCCAAAAAGATATATCCATCCCATTCCCCACTTTACATTTAAATGGTGATGAAAAACCAATACCTAACTAATCTATTTCACCCCACCTTAATGATATCCCTCCACACTCTATTACCACCCATACTATTCCTTACCCCCCCTAAACCCGCGTAAACCCCTACTTGCACCATAGACACTTTTTATAACCCTAACCCACATAGACCTCCTCCCGCTTAAATGGCCACCACCACTTTCCTAAAAGTGCCTAATTTTTTCCTTTAAAGACCCGACATTTAACCCCTCCCCCTGTATGAAGATACAATGGAATCCCACTTAACCCATGATATTTTTTTACCCTCGCCCACCCTTCCCCAAAAGAAATCTTTACAAATACGCTGGAGGCTTTTTATCCCACACAAAGGCACACAGAACATCAAAAAAATATACAATGGCAAACTACCAAGAACCGATTTTACCAATGTTAACCGACCCCCAAACGACATCGTTTTAGCTTTCCAATCACAAAGTCTTTTCTTAAACTTTTCTATTACGGGCACCATGTATTACTACGCTTCATACATTGACCAATTGGCAATCCCAAGTACGTAAACGGGATTTCTCCCACACTACATCTCATCCATTGAGCCATATCCTTAGTTTCCCCCGAACCTACACTGATACCATACACTATACTTTTATTGTAATTTACTCTTAGACTCGATACTTCCTCAAAACACTTCAATATACACATCAAAGACCTAGCGTTTTCCATACTCTATTCCCCAAAAAATATAGTGTCATCACCATATTGTAAATGTGAGACCTCAATCCTCTCATCACCCACCAATACCCCTCTAAAAATACACTTATCAACCGCTTCGCTCACCAAAGCATTAAGCCCCTCCGCCGCTAAGATGAATAAGAATAGAGATAGTGGATCACCTTGTCTAACACCTCTCTACACCTAAACTCATCCGTTGGAGAACCGTTGACTAAGATTGACATCGAAGAAGACTTCAAGCAACTTTCAATCCATTTACACAATCTTTCCCTAAATCCATTCGTCTCATCATATTACTAAGAAACACCCAGTTGATGCTATCATACACATTCTCGAAACACATGGTTTTGTATTTGTGAGCTTTGAATTTCTGAGTAAGAAGTGAATTATCTATTACGAAAGGTTTTGGACAGTTAATTTGGATGAACGCTCCATAATTTACGTTTAATTAAATAAATTACTTCAGTATTAATTTAGGTTGATTGTCTCAGGTTTATAAAATAAATTAACAGTTTTTCATGTCAGTGATGCGGCGGGTTGCAATACCGAAGTTTTACAACCCTCTTAGGCAGAGTACCTAACCGTGAGTATAGGCAAAACTCGAGGGTTGATCATTCTCTAGGGGAATAGTGAGGTAGGCTCGAAATGTATGTCACTTAAGTCTAAGGTCGAGGGATGAGTATTTTTGTATTTTGTTTAGTTTATTAGAAAGTAAATAAAATCAATATGTTTGAGAGATAGAGAGAAAAGGTTTAAACTAATCTAAACTACTCTTAATTATGCAATAAATGTAAAAGTGGTGGAAACTCGTATAGGTAAACAAACGTGTTCACTTAGGATGCACTAGTTCTAAGTCACTCTACCTAATCTATCACGTTGTCACTCCCATGTTAGTGTAATGTGAAGTATTCCTAATTCGATTGCAGGTTCGTTAGTCCCATGCCTATCTAACCACTCAAGTAGGCTACAGCTATCGGATGTCTACCTACCCAATAGTTTAGTTACACGCAATAAATGGTGACCACCAATACCCTACAATTTACACAAATAGTGCTTGATGAGGTGAAAAATAGTACCGTTCTTAGGTGTCATCTATGTTAGAATATGTGAGTTTGATCCGCATGTTATGCAATTAGAAATGCGTGAGCCTATTGGGGACACACACGTTAAGACACATAGAATATATTTATTCTTAAATATACTTCACGAAATGTATTTTAAATGACATTAGTTCGTTACCTTTTTATAACTAGCTTAATGTGCATTTAAATGTAAAACCGAAGGGACTAGATCGACAAAACCCAAACCTTGTAGGCGCCTATTGTTTTAGCCAATCCATATAAGGTTTAGAAAGGGTGTTGGAGTCGGTTTAGGAGAGGGGGTGAAGGTTATGTGATGAGCAAGCAAAAGAGATTTCCTTGTCCTCTAAGTAGTAGGTTTAGGTGTCTATATAAACACCTATACCTTGCTCATTATTGATATGCATACACAACCTCAAAAACCTAAATAGATTTTGGTATTCTCCTCTAAAACCCTAACCGAACTCGAAAACCTTCTCTAAGGCTTTCGGTTCTTATTCCTTCACTTCTGATTTTTGGTAAAACCTTCTCTAAGGTTTTCGGTGCGATTGGATTCCCACAAGCTCGATTCAAAAGCCTCAATTTCAATCAAGTGATGGTTATAAATTTAACTATAGCTCAACAACTTTAAAACCCTAACAAGGGTTTTCATTTTCTTGATATTCGGTTCAACCGAATTCGGTGCAAAACCTTATCTACGGTTTGTTGATTTTTGGTCCAAGTACAACTAGGGTTTGTTTGTGGTTTTCGATTCAAGAAAGGTGTAACACTAGGTGTTCGTGAGACGTAAAGTAAAGACTAGCATCTTGGTATATTCGTTTGACGTGTTGTGTGAGCAACCGTAAAGGTGAGAACTTAATCACTAAGTTTCAAGACAAGATTCACGTTGTTTGCTTTAAGTCATTCAACTAAAAGGTTAGTGTTTCTTTCCCTATACTTATGTTAATCATAGACATAAAACTAGATCCATCCGCTCCGAACTCGTAGTAAACTTGGTTTACTAGTTATAAAATCCCAACAGTGGCATCACGAGTCAACCTCGTTTGGTGTTATGGGTTACACACTTATAAAACACGCTAGAACTGCATGAGAAAACTTTTATTTATTGTTTAGACTGAAAATTATGGCAACAATATGCAATTCTTGCCATAAAGAATAAATAAAAACCTAGAATCTTGCTTTATTGCTAGTTAATATAGATTGAATAAGAATAGATTTAAAATTAATAGTTAATTAAGAGTTTTAAGTCTTCTATTCTTTTCATTATCCCGACCTTAAGACTCACGCAATCATGTTATATGATGGATGTGGCGATCTAGGTACTTTAGCAGAAAACCTAGTGAGAGTCTTTTGGTTCTTCGTTTGGAGAAGAACTTGGTGTGGTGGACCACAGGCAATTATGTGAATTACTGCTTCTAATATAGTCAGTCTTCAAACCTCAACCCCTCATTCTTATCCTGTCTGTTATATGTTTTAGTTGCTTATACTCCTTGTAACTTATGACTATATGCAAAAGTTTTTTTAAAATCTAAACGGGCTAATACTTAAAGAGAAACTTTGTTTGTTAAATTACACACATAATTATATACTCCTAGTGACCTGTTATGTGTTATTTGTACAACTTGGTTTTGAATAAATAAATACGGACATTAAACTATGAAACTTGTTTTCTTGGAGAGTTAAAAGTTTTTCTTAAATACATCATTAGTCAATTAGAAAATTGGCTCACCCATTTGAACAAACTATAATAGAGGCATAAGGAGGGTCGTTTTCCCTAAAGAAGTCGAGTTTTTAATATGCTTCGCGCTGACCCGCTTCTCCGCTTCTTTCTGCGTTCAAAATGGAGCTACCAAGAACTTTTGATAGAATGATGTCAAGATTAAAAGTTAACAAAACGTTTTCTTAACTTATGCTACAAAGATGTTTTGCATGCTTCTTTGTACATGATTTTGTCACATATTTTATAAAACTTATGTGTATACCCTTATGTGTAATTTTAAGTCTATGCCAACCAAAGTAAGAACACGTGCAGTTGGTTTGACCTCTTTGGTCAGATCTTAGGGCCTTTCCAACCCATGGCGAATTTTTTCATAGGTCAGATCTATGTCAATTTTTGCATGTTCTTTTTTTGGTTGACGTAAATCGAGTATGCTTGGTCAGACCTTGGACCCGAGGCATATGATGAGACTAAACATGCACTTGACATTACTATAGGTGTTACTAATGTCATAAGTCTCATAAAACTCAGAGTTGCATTTATATGCAATTAACGCCCGTCGCTTACCTCTTGCTCTACTTGTTTACACGTTGGTCAGACTTTTGGTAATAAGTGGGAGGTCAAGTTGGATCTTAGTCTTATTAGTAATTAATTGGATATTTAATTCTTTTAAGAATTTAATTATCGAAAATACTAATTATTTAAACTTTTTCTGATTGTAGATGACTACCACAGTCGTAAACAATTCGGTTTTCAGGGGTTTCTTTGAGAAACAGAAATTAACTGGACCTAACTTTATCGACTGGTACCGACAACTTCGTATTGTCCTATCAACTGAAGATAAGTTAAACTATCTAGAGCATCCAATCCCTGTTGCTCCTGTTTCAGCTTTTGCTAGACAGCAAGTTCCTCCAGAAGCTCTTGCAGCTCACGCTGCATGGGTCAAAGGACAAAAGAAAATTGACGTTCTCATGTTTATGACCCTGGAACCATATCTCTAACTGAATTTGGAAAACCTTGGTGCATATGACATGCTACAGGAGTTGAAAACTCTGTTTTCTCAACAAGCAGAGCAGGAACTTTTTCAAACCATGAGAGAGTTTCATGCGTGCAAGCAGGAAGAAGGATAGTCTGTAAGCTCATATGTTCTAAAGATGAAGAGCTATATAGACAATTTGGAGCGTCTAGGTCATCCCGTGTTACTAAACCTAGCAGTAAGCCTAATATTGGTCTCTCTAAGAAAGGAATATGACAGCTTTGTGAAAAACTATAATATGAACGGCACGGGGAATACGGTGAATGAGTTGCATGCCATGCTTAAGCTACATGAGCAAACTCTGCCAAAGAAAGATGCACCTGCACTTAATGCAATTAGAGCAGGCAAGGTCTAGAAGAAAAACAAAAAACAAGAAACCGCAATTGGCTGCTAGGGGAAACAATCAAGGGAAATGGAAGTCTAAGCTTGCTTATGCTCCTATAACCCAAGATCCCCCTCCACCTAAGAAGGAAAATCCCGTTAAGGACTCAGTATGTCACCACTGCGGTGATACAAGCCATTGGAAGCGGAGCTATCTCTAATATCTATCCGAGTTTCTAAAGAACAAGAAGCTATATCACAGAGCTAGTACTTCAAGTATCTTTACTATAGAAGTCTTTTCTTTTCCTGATAAATCTTGGGTATATGACATGGGTTGTGGTACTCACATCTGTAATACTACACAGGGATTCAGGAGAAGTAGGAAGCTGAAGCCAGGAGCTTTGTGTCTGTACATGGGCAATGGTCAACGTGCAGCCGTCGAAGCTATTGGATCTTATGATTTGTGTTTCCCTAGTAGATTAGTATTAGTTTTACATAATTGTCATTATGCTCCTTCTATAACTGGAGGAGTTATTTCAGTTTCTTATTTGTATAACGATGGTTTTAATAACCGTTTTGATGGAAATGCAATTTTAGTTTCTAGGAATAATGTGGTTTATTTTAGTGCTGTTCCAAGGGATGGTATCTATGAAATTGATCTGTCTAATTCTAATACAAACAATAGTACTATGTATGTTGTTGGCAATAAAAGAGCCAAGTTAAACTTGGACTCTACTCCCTTGTGGCACTGTCGTCTTGGACACATTTGCAAGAAACGTATTGAGAAGTTGCAACATGATGGACTTCTTAATTCAACTGACATTCAGTCTTTTGAAAAATGCGTTTCATACATGTCTAGAAAAATGGCACGAAAACCTTATTCACATCAAGTGGAAAGGGCTAAAGATTTACTTGGACTAATACACACAGATGTAAGTGGCCCATTTAAAATAGTGTCAAGACAATGAGCTAGCTACTTCGTCACTTTCACTGACGACTTTAGTCGTTATGATTATGTTTACTTGTTGAAGCATAAACATGAAGTGTTTGAGACTTTCAAAGTGTTTCAAAAGGAAGTTGAAAATCAACTTGAGAAGACCTTAAAATCGCTACGTTTTGATCATGGGGGGGAATATATAAGTCAAGAGTTTTTAGATCATCTTAAGGAGCATGGAATTATTGCCTATCGCACTCCTCCTTACACGCCACAACATAATGGTGTGTCTAAAAGGAGAAATAGAACCCTACTAGATAGGTTCGCTCCATGATGAGTCAAACAACTCTTCTAAAGTCCTTTTGGGATTATGCCCTTGAGTCTGTTGCACGCATTGTAACACTTCTCATTTTCATGTCATTGTACGACATTTATTATTAGTCACTATTTATTTTAGTCCGATACGCGTTTACTTTTAATTTTACTTTTAAGCTAAATCGAGTAGACTAGAAATAACCATTTAATGTAAACGATCATCAAATAAATTAAGATTTACATCCACCAAGTAATATATAATTATTAGGAAGATAATTATGTAATTTACACATTTTATTTTTAATGGTCACGTAAAAGGGTTACGTTTCGCGATAAAATACATTTGGACACACCCCGGAAATACCTAGACTTACCTAGAATCAAACCAATACCCACTTTTAAAAACCTTAACACAAAATTTAATCAATCCTTATGTTAAATACCCACTATGGCCGGCTATGCACTTAAACCAACTAAGAAATTCTTAAAATCTCCTAATGATTCTTACAAGTACATGTACATCCCCTAGTAAATTAATGATAGTCCTAATTGTCTCCACTAAACATTTACACAATGGACAAAGACCAAATGGCTTTCCTTTGCCCTTGTGGATTCGGCAACATGCATGCATATAGGAAGATCCTTAAGATTTTCCCAACCTCACAAAATCTTGTACATCACTAGCCTAATTAAAGCTTATACTCAGGTGGTTTAGCAAGAAACAATGTGTGACTAACTAGAAACCACTAAACCATAAGGTTAGGGCACGGTTTGGTTTTGTCGTGTGACTAGAAGATGTAACTAAGCTTATTGCCTATAAATACACACTCACAACTACACTTAATACATTTCTAAACTCTTAAAACTCTCTCACTAAGATAAACTTCTTCATTTCTCCCTATCTTATTCGGCTTACATTAAACCGAACCCATACGCGACCCACATTTCATTCTAAAGACACAAAGTGCACCTAAGTTAGCATATAAGGGTGTTAAGAAGTGTACACGAGCTAAGGATCGGGTATACCAAGCTTTGAAGCTTAAGATTATACACGTTTGGGTGTATACGAGTCGGGTTTACGTCTAAACTCACCATCAAGGAGACTAGGACTCTTGTAAGTCACCACACCACTCGTATGATATTTGTCTATTTGTTTACTAGTCATAATGTTACGTTAACGTGTAAATGTTACGCTAAACGAGAGCTTAGACAAAATAAATACAAAGCATACATGTTCCACGCATATATTATGTGTACAAGCAACCTTGTGTGGTGTTAAAATATGAAGAAACCTATACTACGTGAACACTAAGACTTACAAACGAATTTCACGAAAGTTATACGTAAACTTTTTATGTAAACTTGATGGCTTGGCTCGGGAAAGGGTACATTATCTAGTAGAACATATGCATGCACTAAACACAAGCCACAAGTGGGTTAAATAATCTCAAAGCATTTCGGCTTAGGGTTAATCACCACAAACACAAACCACATGCACCCACGACGTATATGTCCACTGTTGGGTCTCGTAGCCCACCAAGGGTTAAGCATGGCTTATGGACTTGGCTTATAATGAGATTAGGGTGCTTAACAAGGAATCGAGGGCTTAACAGAAACACTAGAACTAATAAGAAGCTTATTGGACCCAAAACACTTATTAAAAAGATAATCGAACCTTTAATGGGCTTACTAGCCCATTAACAAGTCCACTCGAGCCATAAGCTCACAATAAGCTTGAAACAGCTTATCGAGGAACCTACATAAGCTAAAAGGGCTTAATGAACCAAGGGAGACTAATGGACCCTAATGGGCCAAGTCGTACCGTGAACAAACCCATACGGACCCTTAATGGGCCTAACAGCTCATTTACAAGCGCTTAAGTGCTTATTAGATAAGCTGACTCAAAACAGACCCTAATAAGCTTGCCAAGCCTAGAAAATAAGCTAGTAATGCTTGGTGGACTTTTTTTAACATTCGGGTTTGAATTATTGGGCTCACGGGCCCAATAAGCCCAAAATAAGCAAATAAGATCACAATAAGCTTGGGCAGCTTATTGGTGATCTTATGAGAGCTCAATAAGCTTAATAGACTTAATTACACTTAATGGACCCAAATGGACCCAACGAAACACCTTAAAACCCTTATCGGGCCTTAACAGGCCCAAGCCGGCCCAATAAGAGTGCTTATTAGCTTATTTTGAATAAGCTAAAATAAAAACAGATTGTTTGGGCTTAATACAAATTGGAAATGAGCTAGCAAAGCCCATAAACCCTTAAGGGTGTTTGTCGAGTAAGCTATTGGGCTTTCGGGCCCAATAAGCTCAAAATAAGCCAAGATAAGCTCGCTGAGCTTATTGACAGCTTATTTGATTTAATTGGACTTATTAAACGTGTTTGAACCTATTAAAACTAGTTTGGATCATTAAAACTCATTTTGGACCTTAATGGGCCCAAACCGGCCCATTAAGCCTAAATAAGCTCGAATGGAGCTTATTTATAAGCCAATTGATTTTCGCAGCTTAATTAAACTTAAAAAGTCATTTTGTCACTTGTTGAAACTTAATTAGAGTTAAAATGCAAATTTTACAAGTATAGGGACAAAAATTGCCAATTTCGAAACTTAAAGGTTTAAAATTGTCATTTTCGAATTTAATAACTCCAGGGACCGTTTCTGTACATTCTGAAACGTTAGGGACTAATTTAAAACCATAAGGACCTAAGTTGTAAATTTCGAAAGTTAAGGGACTAGTTATGTCATTATTGAAACTAGAAGGTTTGAAGTGTAAATATTTATATTTTACAAACCTAGGGTTAATTATCGAAACTAAAGGGTTTAAAGTGTAAAATATTATATTTATAAACCTATGGATTAAAGTGAAATAGCTAGGATACTTAAGGGTATTCTCTATTGGAACACAAAAGTGAATAAATAAAACACTTAACGAATCGGTCGAATATTGAAGATCGGACATTAAACGGGTTTAATTAACGACCGTAATAATTAAGTATATTTATTAACAATGATTTCCAAATTTCTCGAGAACACATCGAAAATTATAAATACAATAATCATGTGACACCACAACACATGTCGATAACAAGTATATATAAACTTGAAATGGAATTTAGTTTATACAATGAGTCTTTAGCTTAAATGTGTAGACTAAGACTTGACCGTATTTACTTAGGTACTTGACGGTGTGATTCATTGCTTACTTGGATATTTATTATCATTCAGAGAACTAACGCTAAGGTGAGTTCATCAGCCCCTGTTTTACAATATTTAAACGATTTACATCCTTGGAGGTGAGAACATGCTTTTGTTTTACAATTCGGAGCAAGTGTACATTTTATACCATGATTGTGTGTTTGCCTAAGTTACCATAACCCATTATGTCCATGATCATGAACTGTTAATTGCATAAATGTGATTGGGAATTACATTGTGTGGGCGCGAATGTTATGGATAGATCTATTAGGGATTGCAATCCACTTTCATTCGGGTGAACTAGCTATCACCGGGAATGAACGGCATACCATGTCGAATTGGGATATTGCGGGGTTAAGCCCATCATTCACGGACACCTGTTGGCAAATATATATTTGCATTCATATATGTCGAGCTTCAGTGTATGTGCTTAGGAAAAGTAATTTACTTTTTCATGATGTTTGCATTTGTTGCTTAATCATACACTTGTAAATCTTGCGGTCCTACTATTGATTTACATAAACCTATGAATTCACTAAATTTATGTTGAACTTATTAAAGCTTGTTTTTTCAGGTCCAATAAGGCAAGAGGTGCGATTAATACATTTGGAAGTCATAGTGAGAGTCATCACTTAAGATTTAGGGTCTTATTATATTTTGCGGGGATCAATTGTTATAAAACCGGAACTTCATTTATTTATATGGTTGAACAATTTGAAGCCATGGCTTATATAACATAACGAGTTTTTGTTAATACAATGGTTTCTTTTTGAAACGCACGTTTAGTAGTCGTTCTCAGATCTTGTGCTATTAATCCATAAATGTAACGCCCTCGGATATTCAACATTCCGCTGCGTGCTCAGATTTGAGGGTGTTACAGATTGGTATCAGAGCCAAGGTTATAGAGAACCAGGTCAAAAGTTTTGTCTGGACTATAACCATTTTCAAAACTGTTTTCACAAATGGGATTTGCGAGGGACATACATGCATTACTTGTTTACATCTAGCGCATATATGCTTACATGACATGCATTGCTTTAGCATTAGTAGGATACTAAGTGCTTACATGATTGATATACGTGTATATAAATGATATTACGTATATTACTATAAGATCTTTATTATTAAAACTTACAGACGTATCACACCGATCTTTCCTATAAGTAATACTTATATAAGTTATTTTGCTTTTTGCAGTAATCATGTCTTCTGCGACATCTGTTGTTACCTACACTTCCGTTTACACCGACTTTGAGCCCGGCAGAGCTTTTTGGGGAGTCGATGATGAGGAGATATCTGAGGGAGGTATTCCACGGGTCATCATATTAGGATACGACGGACTCCCGATACGGCCAGTAGCCCCACCCTCACCAGATTACATACAGGGCCAACGAGGAATCACGACACCGCCGTTCCTAGGACGTGGATGAGCGTGAGACTTGTTCGTACAAAGCACAGGATCCTGACTACTGCCAGAGCCCTATATACCCGGAGGTATATAACTACTGGAGGGGAGCATAAGTTTCCAGCTGAGGAGCAACCATTACCTCCTGTTGATTCACCTACTGCTGAGTCACCCGGATATGTTATCGAGTCGGATCCCGAAGAGGATCCAGAGGAGTACGAGGATGATGAGACAGAGGATGGTTTCTGGTTGACTTATACTTTGGTTGGGGGAGTTGATGGAGATGATGATGAACGGAGATTCATCTTGGATGACGCCAATGATGAGGATGAGAGGACGAGGTGGTTGAGGAGGACGGGAGGAGAGGGAGCACATTAGCTCCGGCTAGACTCTCTTACTGTTATATGTTGATGTGCTGTTTTCTCCACCTGGGGAACTCAGAGCATGTTACACCACCACCTCCACTGACATTATATTGGGGCTAGGATACCAGTCCGGACCCCCCAGACTTCATTATCCCTTCCACCAGAGGCAGAGGTTGGAGAGACTTCCTGACCATAGGACTACATCCATCACCATCACCACCTTATCTCACTTTACCACCCTCTGCAAGGGAGCGCCTTGTTTAGGTGACGGCCCCACTGCAAATTTCAATACCTTTTACCAACCATCATCTGGGTGTCCAACCCAAATCCAGACACTCAGGATAGCATCCACCTAGGCTCTCATTGATGCAGTTACTGTCGCATTACCATCACCTTCACTACCACCACTACCACCATCTCTATACATACCACCACCTGTTGACCGTAGGAGTGACATTCTCGAGTCTGAGCAGCCCCCCCGTAAGAGGTTGTATTTGTCCACTATAGGCTCCAGATATGAGGTCGGAGAGAGTTCCACTGCTAGACCTACCAGAGGTCAAGGGATAGATTATGGGTTTGTCAGCATGGTAGATGCTGAAGAGAGACGACAGGGTATTAGAGATGTTGGGTACGGGATTAGGGATACTTAGGTAGATCCGGCAGAGGCATTTCTAGAGATAGCACCTATGACCGTGGGAGAGGTCAATACTAGGGTCACAGAGCTTGCTGAGCTCCATGAGCGTGATACACAGGACTTGTATGCTTTACTAGAGGATGCTCAGGATAGTAGGTCTCGTATATCACATCGAGTCAATATGGACTCGCAGCGGGTCGATTTACTTATGGGGGATAGGATGACTCTCCAGGAGACAGTATGGATGGTAGAGGAGGAGGCCTATGCTTCCCGAGAGGCTTAGGCTCACTCGATAGGATTGAGTTAGGCGACTCATTCAAGAGTTCAGAACCCATCGTTGATCATGTGTATGCATCGAGATCATCTTCAGGCACACCATGGACACACAGCTACAGCTGTGAGTACTCTCATTCAGGACCACAGACATCAGGTTACTTAAGGACTTCGATTTCTTTTTTTATTTTTTTAGATGCAGCAGGCTGAGTTAGCAGCGCTTCGAGAGACTGGTCATAAGCGTTAGGACCAGATGGTAGAGACTCTTCGAGTCATCAGAGATATGAGGCGAGAGATGAGCGACATGTAGGCTGAGTTGTTAGCACTGCGAGAGCAGCAGAGGAGAGCTAGACAGCCAGGACCAGAGGCTAGGATTCCAGATCACCAGGATGCATTATGGGGGATTGACGTCAGTCATTTCTAGTTGATTTCTGTTATGTATCTTGCTATGTCATTATACAGGCATGTTAAGTATTAGGGGTTTTCCCCGCTAGCATAGCCTTAGATCTTTTGTATTGCATTATGTGTACCCCGGCAACTATTTCATGTAAAATTTTCAAAGTTATGAATGAAATGGATGTGTCACTTTTTACTATATACCTCTCTTGTGTTGATTATCTTATTCATACATTATGTATTCTGTCATTTTAAACTCAGCTTCTGTCACTTTTGTAACTAGACAAATCATGGCACTCTACACCGAAGAGGGACCAAATTAACCCATGTTAAACAAACACACCAACCCATGTACAACATGACTTCGAAAATCCAATCCAAGCAATGATCCGAACCAAGCTCTTTTGCGAAACTCCACCAATGGAGACAGAAGCCACAGTTCGCACGGGGATAACCGAAGGAACGTGCAAACTACGCACCTTTGTTTTTACGCTGACTTCATGAAGTGTCAACCTTTGAACTTCAAGGGGACTGAAGGCGTGGTCGGTTTAACTCGATGGATTGAAAAGATGGAGTCGGTTTTAATATCAGTGGTTGTGCTATTGAGAATTCAAGTAAAGTTTGACAACTGCATCTTGTTAGGGCTGCTGTGACTTGGTGGCAATGGTAGATAACGAAACCTTTGGCGCAAGGCATATGCAATGACTTGGGAAGTACTCAGAAAAAGAAGATTGGGAAAGTATTGTACGCAGGTAAAATCAAGAAATTAGAAATCGAGCTGTGCGGACCTAAAGGTCAAGGGATAACGATGTTCCAGCCTTGACAACTGAACGTTTCTATGAGTTATACACTGATATGTACCAAAGTTTGTTGCAATGAACCGAGATGGTTTAGACAAGAACATCAGTGACTTACTGACAACATTTATGGGAATGTAAGTTCTGCCGACCCAAGACGTTGGATGGAGACTATTGAGTTGGAAATGACTTGATGGTTCAGAAACTTTGACCTACGCGAAAAGGGCAATCTGCCACAAGAGGAAGGCTGATTAACTCATCCAGAGACAACCATTGGTCACCAACAGCAAACCCTTCTAAGAGGAAGAATGTCTGCCAGGCTACAATATTAGGGACAGGAAAGAAGCCTTATGGGGGATCATTGCCCAGTGCACCAAGTGCCATCTAACCACAATGGCCAGTGGGCATCTAGAGGGCGAGGGGGGGGGGGGCAAGGGGATGCCACAAGTGCAACAAAATATTGGCACTTTGCTCGCGATTGCAGGGGTACTGGTAGCACAAATGTTGCCAATACTTAGAAGGGCAATGGGGCAGCCCCCAAAGGAAATGGTTGTTTTGAGTGTGAAGCACCAGGACATTTCAAGAGGGATTGTCCGAAGCTGAAGAATAAAGATGGAGGAAATGGGAATGCACAAGGCTGGGTTTAGGAATTTGGGAATGAAGGAAAAGAGGGGAATATGCACCGGGATACCCTGATGCCAATGTCGTCACAGAGACGTTCCTCTTTAATAACCCACTATGCATCTAAACTTAATTCTAACACTGGTGCCCGATAGAAGTTTTATATCCACTGATTTAGTTCCGTGATTAAAACATTGCCCCTGATTCATATAGAAAATTGTTATGATGTCTAATTACGCTGATGGGAACTTAGTCGAGATAGACACAATTATATGAGGTTGCACTTAAATTTTCTTAGGCCTTTACGTTCAACATAGTTCTAATGCCCGTAGAAATGGGTAGTTTCGATGTCATTTTCGTATGGACTGGTTATGAAGATGTTCACGTAGTGATCGTGGGCGATGAGAAACTTTGTTCAAATTCCTACGGGACTGAAACTTTGACTTTTTGGTGGCATCGAAAAGTAGCATCAGGGAGTGAATCACTGGTTGAAAGTTTTCTCATGTTCAAAGTCTCAAGAGTTCATGGCCAAAGGGATGCCAAGGTCTTTTTAGCACAGATATCCGCCAAGAAAACCAAGGAAAGGGGGGGAGGGGGGGAAACATAGTCGAAAAAGAAATCTGATAATAAGGACGTACCCAATCGTCGAGATTTTCTTGAAGTATTTCACGAGGACTTAGCCAGGTCTTCCTCCAGCTCGACCAGTGGAATTCAAAATCGACTTAATTCCAGAGCCGCACACAGTAGCTCGAGCACCGTATCGATTGGCTCCATCCGAAATGAAGGAATTATCTGACAATTAAAATGAACTTTTGCAAGGGATTTCATAAGGCCTAGTTACCTTCGCCTTGGGGAGCCCGGTCTTATTTGTCAAAAGAAGGATGGGTCGTTCAGGTTGCATCGGACTACCATGAGCTAAACTAAACTGACGTTAAAGAATCGTTAACCCCTTCCGGTGATCGACGATTTGTTTGATCAACTTTAAGGATCCGTATTTATTCGAGATAGATCTGAGATCCAGGATATCACAGCTTAGAGTACGAGGCAAGACATTCCTAACAGACGCGCATTTCGAACTCCGGTATAGCCATTTCGGAGTTCCAGGTTATGCCATTGGACTGTAAAAAAAACGGCACCTCCGGTATTTGGACCTCATGAACCGAGTGAGCATGCCTTACTTGGATAAGTTCGTACATTGTCTTCATCGATGACATACCTAATTTATTCAAAAGACGAAAGAGAGCTTGAAGAAACTCCTTAAGCATTTTGGAATTGCTTAAACGAAAGAGAGAAGCTTGTATGCAAAGTTTTCAAATTGAATTTTGGATTCCGAAGGTACAATTTCTTTTATACGGACATGTCATTGTTGTTGAGGCATAACTGGGGATCAGCAGATAGAGTCTATCAAGGATTGGGAATCTCCTAAGACACTCCCAAAAGAAATCCGCCAATTTCTAGGTCGTGCTGGTTACTAGCGAAGGTTCATTGAAGTATTTTCGAAGATTGCTAAGTCAATGGACGAAACTTATCAGAAAGGAAATCAAGTTCGATAGATTTTTACCCTTTTTAAGGAGAAAAGGAAGAGAATGTTTTTCAGTTTATTAAAGCAGGAAGCTGTGCAGTGACACTCCAATTTGGGCTTTACTGAGGGAGCGAAAAGACTTTGTGGTTAGTGTAATGCGTCTCACAAGGGTTTAGGTGTTGGTACTAATGCTGAGGAGAGAAAGTGATGCCTTATGCCTTTCGAAACTAAATGTTCCCGAGAAGAACTACACCCCACTCATGATTTAGCGTTGGGTCGGTAGTGTTTGCCCTAAAGGATGGAGACACTATCTTTCGGAACCAGATGTACCTGTGTTCACCGACCATAAAAGCCTATAACACACAATCTCGATTAGGAAAGGCTTAACATGGAGGAAAACGCCGTTGGCTGGGAATTTTGAGTCGGACTACGATTGTGACAATTAGTTATCTTCCAGGGAAAAGCCAAACGTAGTGGCTGATGCGGGATCCGTACAGGATGGACTGGAGCCACTTCGGGTTGAGCTTAGTTATGACAATTTGTTTGGATCTCCCCAAACCGCATATTAGAAAGCTAGATCGGAAGCCCAGAAAACCAGAGAATCTTGTGAATGAAGTTGTAGGCTGGTATAATCCGAAAGGTTATACCCAAGGAAAGATTAGAATCCGCGTGACGATGGAACACTATGTTTACACCACAGGAGTGGGATCCCTTGCTATGGAGACTAAGATTGTAATTATGCACGAACTCCACAAGTAGAAAATTCTATTATTCATCCAATCCTTGTTTCCGAAAAGATGTACCAATATGTGTGAAGAAATATATTGGTGGCCAACATGAGGCTGACTTCGGCCACGTATTTAGCAAATGCCTAACATGTGCAAGGGTCAAGGACGAACATCTCAAAGGGCCATCAGGGATTGCTAGTACAAACTGGAAAATAACCCGAGTTAGAAGTGGGATAATATCACGATGGATTTTATCACCAAACTTCCTAAGTCGTCACAGGTTTCCGGACACCAATCTGGGTGGATTGGTGATGGACTTACAAAATCTGCGCACTTCTTGCAATAAGGAGAATGATCCATTGGACAAGTTGGCAAGGTTGTACCTGAACAGGATAGTGGCAAGACACGGGATACTTGCCTCAATTATCTATAATCGTGACGGAAGATTCACTTTAAATTTCTGGAGATCATTTTAGAAAGCTTTGGGTACAGATATTAGTATGAGCATTGCGTATCATCCAGAAACTGACGGCTAGAGCGAGAGAACCATTCAAACTCTCGAGGACATGCTACGTGCTTGCGTGATCGATTTTGGCAAGGGCTGGGTTAAGCATTTGCCATTAGCTGAGTTTTCATACAATAACAGTTATCACGCTAGCATATGGCCTCTCCCTTATGAGGTCACATGTATGGTCAAAAATGTCGATCACACGTGTGCTGGGCCGAGGTGGGGTAGCCCCAACTGACTGGCCGGAATTAATTCAGAAAACACAAAAAAAATGGATCGTCCTGATAAAGCAGGGATGCAAGCCTGCACAGGTCGACAAAAGAAGCTACGAATGATCGGAAACGACTCTGCGCTGGAGTTCGAGAATTGCGGGAAAAAGTTATGCTCAAGGTCTCACCTTGGAAAGGGGTCGTATGATTCGGTAAGCGGGGTAAGCTGAACCCGAGATATGTCGGACCTTTCAGGGTGTTAGCAAAAGTTTGGAAAGTTTCCTACAGGCTGGAACTTCCTCAAGAGTTGAGCAGAGTTCATCATACTTTCCATGTGTCTAATCTGAAGAAATGTTACGCTGACGAACCATTAGTGACATTGCGTTAAATGGTATTCAATGTGACTGATAGGCTCCGTGTGGAAGAACCCGTTGAAATCATGGAATGGGAGATCAAACGATTGAAGCGAAGCCGGATACCACTGGTCAAGGTTCGCTGGAACTCTAGGCCCTTAACACCCCCGGGGCCCTGCGTTCGCCTGGGACATGAAGATTCGTTCAAAACAAAAATACCCAACTCTTAACAAAACCGGGCTTGTCAATCCAACTACAGGTCTTAAGCTTTGAGGACAAAGCTCTTTTAACGGGTGGAGACTGTAACATTTCTCATTTTCATGTCATTGTACGACATTTATTATTAGTCACTATTTATTTTAGTCCGATACGCGTTTACTTTAATTTTTGCTTTTGAGCTAAAATCGCGTAGACTATAAATAACCATTTAATGTAAACGGCCATCAAATAAATTAAGGTTTACATCCACCAAGTAATATATATAATTACTAGGAAGATAATTATGTACTTTGCGTATTTTATTTTTATTGGTCATGTAAAAGGGTTACGTTTCGCGATAAAATACATTTGGACGCACCCCGGAAATACCTAGACTTACCTAGACTCAAACTAATACCCACTTTTATAACCTTAACACAAAATTTAGTCAACTTTTTGTGTCAAATGCCACTAGGGCCGGGTATATACATATACATACCTAGGTTAAGAAATTCTCTAATGATCTTCACAAGTACATGTACATTCTAATCCTCATAAATGCTAGTCCTAATGGTCTCCTACTAGCTTGTTAACCATTGGATAATAATCCTTTTGTTTCCTTGATCCTCCTAGGCGCGGCAAATTAAGAAAACACACAAACCATGATCTAAAATCCTTTAGCAATCTTGTAATATCATGGTTCATTAGGAAGTGTCCTTGTGTCTCCCACTAGATTATTAACCAAAGGTTAATAACCATTTCTTTTGTTCTTGCCTTCTTATGTCGGGGTTAACCAAGCCCCAACCCATAAAAACCTAAAGATTTCACTAGCTAAGTAAATCTTGTACATCCACTAATTAATTAAAGCTTGTACTTAGGTGGTTTAGCAAGAAACAATGTGTGACTAACTAGAAACCACTAAACCATAAGGTTAGGGTATGGTTTGGTTTTGTTTGTGGACTAGAAGATTTAACTAATCTTATTGCCTATAAATACACACTCACAACTACACTTAATACATTTCTAAACTCTCAAAACTCTCTCACTAAGGTAAACTTCTTCTTTTCTCCCTATCTTATTCGGGCGTACATCAAAAACCGATCCCATACTGACAAAATTTCAATTCTAAAGTCCACAAAGTGCACTTAAGTTAGCATACAAGGGTGTTAAGAAGTGTACACGAGCTAAGGATCGGGTATACCAAGCTTTGAAGCTTGAGATTATACACGTTTGGGTGTATACGAGTCGGGTTTACGTCTAAACTCACCATCAAGGAGACTAGGACTCTTGTAAGTCACTACACTACTCGTATTATATTTGTCTCTTTGTTTACTAGTTATAATGTCACGTTAACATGTAAATGTTACGCTAAACGAGAGCTTAGACAAAATAAATACAAAGCATACATGTTTCACGCATATATTATGGGTACAAGCGACCTTGTGTGGTGTTAAAATATGAAGGAACCTATACTACGTGAACACTAAGACTTACAAACGAATTTCACGAAAGTTATACGTAAACTTTTTATGTAAACTTGATGGCTTGGCTCGGGAAAGGGTACATTATCTAGTAGAACGTATGCATGCACTAAACACAAGCCACAAGTGGGATAAATAAGCTCAAAGTGTTTCGGCTCATGGCTAATCACCACAAACTCAAACCACATGCACCCACAGTGGACGTATATGTCCACTATTGGGCCACGTAGCCCACCAAGGGTTAAGCATGGCTTATGGCCTTGCCTTATAACGAAATTAGGGTGCTTAACAAGGAATCGAGGGCTTAACAAATACACTAGAACTAATAAGAAGCTTATTGGACCCAAAACACTTATTAAAAAGATAGCTGAACCTTTAATGGGCTTACTAGCCCATTAACGAGTCCACTCGAGCCATAAGCTCACAATAAGCTTGAAACAGCTTTTGAGGAAAACCTAACATAAGCTAAAGGCTTAATGACCAAAGGAAGACTAATGGGACCATTAATGGCCAAGTCTTACCATGAACAAAACCCATTCGGACCCTTAAGGGCTAACAGCTACATTTACAAGCGATAAGTGCTTATTGGAATAAGCTGATTCAAACAGACCCTATTAAGTTACTCCAAGCTAGAATATAGCTAGTAATGCTTGATGGACCCTTTTATAACATTCGGGTTTGAATTATTGGGCTCACGGGCCCAATAAGCTCGAATAAGCTCTCCCGAGCTTATTACCAACTTAACAATTTTAAATAAACTTATTAAGGACATTTGTGCTCTTGAAAACTTAATGGACCCAAATGGACCTAACCGAAAAGCCTAAAACCCTCTTCGGGCCTTAAATGGGCCCAACGGCCCACTAATTAGTGCTTATTAGCTTATTTGGATAAGCTAAACCGAAAACAGACTTATTGGGCTTAATAAGGACAGAAAATAAGCTAAAATGCCTAAGGAACTTTTAAGGTTCTCATCGGGTTGAGTTGATGGGCTTGCGAGCCCAATAGGCTCGAAATAAGCTACAATAAGCTCCCCGAGCTTATTTATAGCTTATCAGGCCCCACTGAGCTTATTGAGGACCTTTGAACTTATTAAAACCATAACGGACCTTTCAAACATTAAACGGGTCGTAACGGGCCCAACAAGGCCTGTTAAGCCAAAAATAAGCTCGATGAGTTTATTTATAAGCCGAAACAGCTTTTACAACTTATTTGAACTTAACAAAAAGAAATGCCACTTGTTGAGTTTTATTTGGAGCTAAAATGCAATTTTTGCAAATCGAAGGACTAAAAATGTACAATTCGAAACTTAAGGGATTAAATTCTTATTTTTAAATTGTAATAACTCCAGGGACTGTTTTTGAAACATTCTAAAACTCAGGGACTGAAGTGTAACTATAAAGACCTAAATTACAATTTTGTAAACTTAAAGGACTACTTATGTAATTATCAAAACTAAAGGGTTTAAAGTGTAAATATTTATATTTTATAAACCTATGGATTAAAGTGAAATATCTAGAAACTTAAGGGTATATTGTGAACAAAAGTGAATTAATAAAACACTTAACGAATCGGTCGAATATTAAGATACGGACATTAAACAGGTTTAATTAACGACGTAATAAATAAGTATATTTATTAACAATGATTTCACGTTTCTCGAGAACCATCAAAATTATAAATACAATAATCATGTGCACCACCACACAAGTGATAACAATATATATAAACTTGAAATGGAATTTAGTTTATACAATGAGTCGTTAGCTTAAATGTGTAGACTAAGACTTGGCCGTAATTACTTAGGTACTTGACGGTGTGATTCATTGCTACTTGGATATTTGTATCATTCAGAGAACTTCCCGCTAAGGCGAGTTCATAGCCCAATGTTTTACAATTATTTAAATGATTTACATCCTTGGGGTGAGAACATGCTTTGTTTTACAAATTGGACGCAAGTGTACATTTTATACCATGATTACGTGTTTGCCTAAGTTACCATAACCCATTATGTCCATGATCATGAACTTTGGGAATTACATTGTGTGGGCGCGAATGTTATGGATATATCTATTAGGGATTGACAATCCCCGTTCGGGTGACTAGCTATTCACTGGGATCGAACGCATACCATGTCGAATTTTGGGATGTTGCGGGGTTAGCACATCATTCACGGATACCTGTTGGCAATTAGCGAAATGTAGTGCGGCTGAATTATCGCAAATCATCTTAATAGGTTCGTTTATTGTTGGTACGATACCAAGCCTCGAAATAAACTTCCTAATCCAAACAACTTCTATCTCGGCTTCTGAAGTAGCTATGTATTCAGCTTCTGTAGCGGACATTACAGTAGTACTTTGCTTGGAGCTTTTCCAGTCCACTGCGCCTCCATTCAAAACGAAGACGTATCTTGTCTGAGATTTTGTATCATCTCTATCGGTTACAAATCCAGCATCGCAATAGCAATCAACTCTAAGTTCAGCTTCAGTATTTCCATCATAAACCAAGAACATATCTTTAGTATTTCTTAAATACTTTAGAATGATTTTCACAGCAGTTGTCACACCCCCAAACGGGGCCTAGACGGAATACGTGTCTGGGGGCGTGACGTCATAATATACATCACACAAGATCAAGGGAACGATGATGTATATAATTTTATATACGTAAAATATAATAGATATGAAATTACCAAACTACCTTTGAGGACAAAGGTAGTAAGGAAAATTCTCACAAATATATATAATAATACGTATATTTACCAGTAAGTGATTATCGGGTCGTTAAGTCCCAACGATTTGTGAAATTGAAACCTCGCTCTAATTCGGACAATGATTTGAATTGATTTTCAAAGTTTTTGGATTGATTGTCTAAATCTACAATTAAAAGCAATAAAAACTAACAATTAAAAACATTTAAGCAACTAGAACAATTTAACAATAACGGGAATTAAAATAACACAACAAATAAAGTCCTAAAATGTTTAAAAATTAATCCTAAAATTATTTTTCTATTTTTTTTAATTCTAAATGACTATTAAAAAGCAAAAAGCTAAGGAAATCCTAAAACGAAGTAAATTTAAGCTAAAAATGAAAGAAAACGAGAACGGGAACGGAATCCCGTTCTTTGAAAAGTGAAATTACAAAATATTGACCCTACGAAAGAAATTTTATTTTTCCTAGATGCAAAATGATAAAAGAAAAATTTAGAAAAAAGAAAATTATTTTTTTATTATTTTTCTATTTTTTATGATTTTTTAAAGTTTTGAATGAAAATAAATGATTAAAAATGTAAAACTTAACCTAAAAATTCTACAAAAATTACTAAAAGTTTCTTATGCTAAGCAGGTTGCAGGAAAAATAAGAAAACCTAAAATGCTAAACGTAATAAGCTGGAAATAAGCTAAATAGCATTCGAATTGCTTAAAATAAAAAGAAATTAAAAAGGTGTTAAAAGAAAAGTGTGACAGGGAAATGACGGATGAGCTATTGTAGCACAAATGGTTATTGTGTGTGTTTGTGAGGCGTGTGTATGAAAAGCAGGAGGTCTTTGGTTCGAATCCAAGCCTCTTGTTTTTATATTTTTTTTTTCAAAAACTTTCAAAAGCAAAGTTATAGAACTCTTAAAAACTAACAAATTTTATAAAAGAGACTACTTTTGAAAATCATTAAATAAGCTGAAAAGAGCTTATATAAAAAGACAGAACATATTTAAAGCTATTTTTGGCTTTTTGACAAACTAAATAAGCTAGAAACTGAAATAAGCTATAACAAGGACTGGATAAGCTATTCTTAGACTAACACTATCCTAATAAGCTAAACTTAACTAAAAAGAAGCAATTCATAAGCTGAGATTATCAAATTAGCTCCTATGCTTACTGCAGCCACCAAATAGTCCAAATGGCACTTTTTAAGCTTAATTTTAACTAAGCTATTGGAACCTTATGGCAATAAGCCCTAGATCTACTTGAAGCTTGGCTTAAACTCTACTTAAAACAGAAATTAGAAACTATTTTGAAATTCAAATAAGCATAGAAAAAGCTACATGAAAAGACTACTTATGCTGTTTATATATGTTTTTAGTTTTTATATGAAAAAGCTAGCAAACTAAACCTGACCCTATTAAGCTAATACTAACTAAGTATAAACCTAATAAGCTATTGAAAACTAAGACTAAGCTAATGCTAGAGGAAATAAGCTAAAATTTCAAATAAGTACTAAATGAAAAACTGAGAACCAAACATGCCCTAAGGGTATCTTTGAGCTTATTTTTCAATAAGCTATAAGATACTTATGGCTTATTAAGTTATAACACCTTAAAACCTGACCAAAAAGCTACTTTGAAAAACTTTTTAAAATTATTTTGAAACTCAAATGACCAATTAAAAAGCTAAGTAAAAAATGTTTATGTACTCAGCATGTTCTGAGTACATTTTTTGTTTTTCAAAAGAAAACTTGCTGATTTCTAGCTTAAAAATAGATATCAAAATAAGCAAATTTTGAGAAAACAAACTGAGACAAATGATCTATGACCTACAAACTACTTATGTTTTAAAAGTTAAAAGCTAAAATCTACTTTTATCCTCTGATTTTGGAGATTGAAAATGGCTGTTTGCTGTTCTTCACTGCTGATGCAGTTGGCATTTTTAAACCAAAACTCAAAATAACAAATTCAAGCTAAGAAATTTTTAAAAAAAACACTAAACTAAGAGTAATGAAAGCAACTATAATAGCTAAAAACCATTTAAGCTAAAAATGCTACTATGATTGACTAAATGCTCACAGATTCAAAGTATATACTAGAAAGTTTATGAAACCTTGATCTAACTTAACAAACAAACTAAAATTCAAACCTATAAGCCTAAAAATGATCCCCCAATCCAGTTTTAAGAACTTAAGAAGTTACAAGCAGTACTAACTCTTAGTTAGTACTGCTGTGCCAAACACCCCTTTAAAAATTCTCAAATCCATACCAGCTTATAAAAATAAGATTTAAAGAACACAATTCAAATACCAGATATTAGACAACTTATAACAACCTTAATGAATATTATTAAGCAAACAAATAAGACAGAATGAATAAGCTAACAACTATGCTATATATATATTATTATTTTTTTCTTTGACAGTTTTTATTAAATGATGAGCAAAATAAGATCTAAGCTATCAAATTAACTCAAACAGCATTTAACTATTAAAATAAGCAAAATTAAGCAGATTATAACTAGATTAAGCAAACTATAAGCGAGTAAGCAGATTTAAGCTAGAAATTTAAAGACAGTAAAGTAGAAATGAACTCACAAGATGCCTTTGCACAAACAAGGCTAACAAATGCTCTAAGAACTATCAACAAGCTCCAGCTTATCAAGTGATAAGCTGGTATTGTCTTGGAAACCCATCCATGTTTGGTTTCCCTTCCATTTCATAAGTTGTGGTAATATTTGGGAGTGGATTTGAATGTCATTAAGTCTATGAGCAAAACTAAGTGAACACTAGCTTGAGTAGTTAAAATGACAGCTTATTAAGAGCTTATTTGAGATTAAGAGCTTATCAAACCAAATTGCTTTTTAAGTAAAGCTTAAGTTGCATATTAAAATGAAAACACACTTTTTATTAATAAGAGAATAACAGATTACAAGCTTGAAAAACAGATTACATTTACTGAATTAAGACATTATAAAAGCTAAATTACAAAAGCTATTTTAAACTACACTAAGCTAGCTTAAGAGACTACTCCTAGATAAGCTAGATGATTTTTGTGAGTGAGGATGCCCTTGTATTTATAGCAGGATAAGGAAGCTTCCAGGTCTCCAAGTTTGTTACACGCTCCTTTTAATCCACACCCTTCATTCCTTTCAATCATTAGATCCCATCTTGCGTCCGTTGGATCAAAGTGTGAGCACACGGATTGCCAGCGTGGCAATCCGTGTGTCAGAGAGCTTGTGCTTCTTTTGGCTTGATTTCAGTGTAATCTCTCCATTTAGAGTGTGTTTCTTTGGATCCCGCATCATGCTTTGTTGTCAGATCTTAGCCAATGAGAAGCTTTAGTGACGTCTTTGATGCTGACATGGGCACTTAGTACTTGGAATCTTCTTGCCACGTTGGTTAATTGAGTTTTAATCGAGTGATTAAGTCGGGGTAAAAATGGGGACGATGGATGAATAGTAACAAACGAGTTTTCGCGCCTTATTACTCTTGTTTGTTTGACTTATTTGACCCGGCTTATAGACTTTTGACTTGGGCTTATAAATACGGAATTGGGCTCGGGGTTTTGGTTTGGGCTTAGGTAAATGGATAAAAAGGGTTAAGGGTTAATTAGATAAGAGATAACGACCGTTAGTCCTATATTAACAAAGGACTAACGGTTGACCAATGTTGACCAAGAGTTGACTTTGACTGAGCATTGTTGAAACCTTCCAGCTCTTTTGCACTCTATCCGTTCTTATGTCCGTGTTTGTCCGGTTTTGACCATTTTCTTGTGACCTTTGCAATATCCGTACCTACACATTCACAAATGACAAAATACACAAATACAAGCATAATTTGCATTATTTAATCATTTAAGGGTCATTTTTGATATAGAAAGGATATGTGATTTTTCACATATCAGGAATGAAGCACGTATCAAACATATCACCAGTCTTTGGAAATTCCTTCTTAAGAACCTGCCATCTAAAAATATTTTCTTATGTTTATATGTAGTTTGGTTAATTGTTTAAAAAATATAAATGGAAACATGTGTATACACTTTTTATTGATTCTTCTCTATAGTCGATGACTCGATCGACTTCCAAATCCTTTGAGAGAATGGCCTTATCTTTACCTCCACAAGTTGCAACCACATTGTTTCCAGCTATTTTTGCAAGCTAATAATAAAAGTCGAGCCCAAGAATAGAAGAAAGATTGTATACAGTGCTCACAAGCTCCAGGACCATGTGCAATCTATCTGCTGACCCTGTACGCATCAGATGTCAAGGAAAATTATAAATTTCATTTACTGTATGCTATTTCATAATCTCATAAAGTAACTGAAAGCAATTAAAGATATATTTATAAGCGTTAAAATTCTAAGAATCAAAAGCATTTGCCCATATTCAACGCGACTAACCTATTGATTTCAAATTTACAACAATTCATTTATTCAAAATCTCTTCAAATGTACAACCAATAAATAAAACTATATGTATGCAAGCTAAGTTAGTTGTTGTTTACCCTAAATATACATGTGGTCATGTACTAATAAAGTAATATGTTGTACCTTGATCTAGTTCAACGCAGAAGCTTTATATGCTAAAAGGAAGTGGTATTAAAATTTGATTACCTTATGGTGTGAACCATATTTTTTTATAAAGGGCAGCTATTGATACATCTTTCACTTGACAGAAGTAATAAACAACACCACCACCTCCATGACCATGATACATTTAATAACGAACTTTGAGTTAAGATAACTAACTTACATTTTTTTTTTTAACTCTTTCAATCCGTATACTCTTCTTTTTACTCATCGCGCCACCTTAATGTTGTTGTCATTTCCTGATAAAAAAGGTGATTTTTTTGGAAATAAGAAACAAGATAAAAACTTCCCCAACTCATGTAAAAATGATTAAAACATGACATAATCACATGGCAGAAAACAGTTTTGTATCCTTTAAAGTTACTTCAGGGTGCGGGGGGTGGGGGAAAAAAATGTTCTAATGCAATGTAAACTCCGTTTAACAAAGACAGAAACAGTCAAGGACATTATAACATGAACTGTTATACTACATCAAAACACAATTGCATATAGGTTATAAAAGAGCACCATAATAACATGGCTGGTTTTTACAAACTGCTATATTCGTTCTGAGCTTAAATATCTCATAACTTGGCAACATGCCTTAACTAGTCAACAAATTTAAACAACAACAAAAGATACCTGGGAATAAAAAACAATAATAAAAGATACCTGATAATAAAAAAACAATAATAAAAGATACATGATAATAAAAAAAACCTTCAATATGAATATAAAAGCTGCAACAGCCGATAGATGCATTACCTGTAAATTAGCAAATTCAAATGATTATCAATCACATATGAAATCGAAATCATCAAGATAAAAAAATAGAGAACATTCAAAACTATTGCTTTTTGAGGCTTTAACATTGGGTCAATGAAAAGTTAGATCATATATTGTAACATACAGATTTAGGAATTCGTTATAATAATAGATTGGACCATATATTGTAAGGGTTTTGGTTAGATCATATATTGTAAGATAAATTAGATCATATATTGTAAGATACAGACTAAATTTTATTTGGGGTGGGTTTAGGGTTACAAATTGGGGGCGCTGTATGATAGGATAGTGTTTGTTAATAGGAAGTGATCGTAGGGTTGTTAAAAAAAGAAAAAAGCCACGTGTTTTTTGATTAGAGGTTTTGGGGGACAAACCTTCCTTTATATAAGAGGTAGATAAAATAAAATAGATTTATGGAGGGAAACGATTGAGGGCCAAAAAAACAAAAGACACGACCCAAAATTAAGAAAGTGACACCTCTCAAAATTAAAAACTTAATAATTACGAAATACACCCTCAAACTATGCGATACATTACATAAACTACTCTCATCTTTTATCTATTTACGACTTTTTTATATAACAAATTTTATTTATCAAATATGTAACAAATATATACCGCTTCTTTCATAAAAAAATATACCGCTGAAAAGATATTCGAATTGAAACAAAACGAGCCCAATATTGCAAGGCTTCTGACATACGTACGATTTTATCAAAACTCACCCCTAAACTACCTAATAACTTTAAAATAAATACAGGGGTCAAAGACGTATAATTCTATGAAATTTTAAATTATATAAATAACCTTATACTTTTTGCTATTTACGACTTTTATATAACAAACTTTCTTTGTTAAATATCTAACAAATATCCGACGACTTCTTTGATAAAAAATATACAGATGCGAAGGCCTCTAGATTACGAGGAAAACAAGCCCAATATTTATATGCTTTCGAGATATGTATGACTTTTTAAAAATAGTCAAAGTTTAATATGTATAACCGAATTTGCATACGATCGTGTAAACAATGAGATTCAGCTATTGTACCAAGTATTTCTAACATATTAAAATCTGCTATTTGGTTACGTAAATGAAATGGTCACAAATACATCTTAGTTAAACTAAACCAGAAAATAATTAGCCGCCTGTAATACTCCAAGACTCCATGCAAGTTTCCATCTCATCAAATATAGATGCAGTTTTGACAAGGCAAACAAACAAATAAGCCTCTCAACTAGAAAGTATCCATTAAAGGTGTCACACCCCGCCAAGGCAGAAACACGAGGCGTAACATCATGGATATCATCACAACACAATGGTGTCAACAATAGAGAATCACTACATGCATAACTAAATATAAAAGACACGATGTGTCATGACAATACCGAAAACAAAAGAATGACATCTTGTATTTATGAAAAAGGGGTCTCATCAATACAAAGACAATGTCTCACAAACCTATTAAAACTCATAACATTCAAGAATTCATGCAAACACTTATGAAATAAAAACAAATGAGAACTTCCAATGCCATCCTAATGGTCTCTCTAGCCACTTTCATTAACTTCAACACCTTCATAACGCTCACCTGAAAATGATGCTTAAAACGTCAACACAATGGTTGGTGAGAGTCATAGGTTTTGCGACACCAATACAAGATTTAAATCAATCACTGTGATTATAAAAAAACAAAACATGGCAGGACAATTAAGCTGACTATTATACATGCTAACATGCAATCGTCCCAAACAAGCAACCACAAATGGGACGGAACGTGTCCCCCGATCCATAACATGCAACATTTAGTCATGGGGAGGAATGCTATCCCCAAATCCCAGACTCTTGGTACCGTAGCACACACAGGTTCATACCACGTAGGCGAAACCTCTTTCCCACAAAGTAGGCGAAGAACAATGCAACATCATACAACATGCAGCACATAACATATAATAGCTACTTAAATGTCCATGTGTAACTTAAACCACATAATCACAGCAATCAAAACATTTCAAAACATATTTTGCATCATCTCCATCCTAAGAAAACATAGTAAAATGGGACTATGAAACTCACCTGATGCTCAGCTTACTCGACAAGATCTTGCACACAATCTAATCATAACAAAACACAAGTTACACTCGGTTAGGCAAAATCCCAAGCCAATGTAACAATAACATGATGGACCTCTAAACCTAACACTAAGTTTATGATCCTTTATATGCATCTCCCAAATCATTTTCATACTCTATATAGTCTTAACCATTAACTTCTAACTTTTTAGTTTTTGGCAAAAAATTGTAGTCATTTTATGACCACAAATAAAATATTAAAACACCTAATTGATGATTATCCTTTCATTCCATATCTCCTAAATGAGTTGTAGCCTACTGTGATTTTTTAGAAAAAATAATATTAAGTGGAACTATTTTATAAAAATTCATTTTTGCAAAGTATTCAGATTCAGATCTGGTCGAACCACTCAAAAGTTTGACTTGACCAGACCCATTTAGACACTTGGTAAAATTCTAAAAAAGTTCTAGAAATTCATAAACATCATAAACTTACTACAGTAG
Organism: Tanacetum coccineum; assembly: GCA_026074375.1. Lineage (NCBI taxonomy): Eukaryota > Viridiplantae > Streptophyta > Magnoliopsida > Asterales > Asteraceae > Tanacetum > Tanacetum coccineum. The sequence goes on from BQNB010008472.1 coordinate 35,965, forward strand.
GAGTTTCGTTTATTAAAACAAAGTTTTGATATGGATTTTACCCTCATAAACACAACTTAGAATCTGACCCGAATTTACTATTTCTACCACTTTTCTTGCGAAAATTATTTAACTAACTTCCCAACCTCAAAACCTTTCAGGGATGGACTTTTTGGAAACTAGACTCTCTGAACTTAATTTTATGCTCAAGAAAATTGATAATTGCTATTTTTATGACCGAGTTATGATTCGTACAAGATGACCATTCAAAGCTGCCAACTTTTAAATTCTGAATTGACAAACCCTAAACCTTAATTACACATGCTTAACACCACCAATCATCCCAAAAACGATTTTAAGGTTCAAAACCCTAATTTTACAGATCTTATATAAATCCTAATGATCCACCATAATAATTGTTACATGTTTTAAAGAAAACTAAACAACTAGGGTTGAAAAGCATACCTTAATTCTTGATTCTTGAAACCCTAAATCACCAAATTGATCTTGATAAAAAAAATCTTTTTTTTCTTCTGCTCGACCGGATAAAAAATATATGGGGATATGGGTTTGTATTTATAGTGCAAAGAAGGAGGTTTAGATAATTACCAAATTAGAATCCTACTTTTACTAAAATTAGTTTTTTTTTTCTTAAATTTTCTTATAACCGGCCAAAAAAAACACCCCTTTAAAATATATAATATATATATAATGATATTATAAATATATATATATAAATATATAATAATATATATATTTTATAAATTCCGAAATTTATTCATATATATTTATTATTTATATTTTTTTTATTTTATATATTTATTATTTACACAAAAACCCTTTAATTTTGTTATTTTTATAAAAACCTTTATTTATTTAGACATCCTTCTAAATAAAACTAGTTTTAAATATCTAAAAATAAATTTACTTCATACTTTATTTCGCCAACTTAATAATACTAAAATTCATTAACTAAATTTCTAAACCAAATTTTCCATCCTCAAGAAATCCTATTATCTAAATACGTATACATATACATAAAATACGTACACACATAGAACTATACTATCATTTTTATTGTCACTAAAATGTGAATCAAAATGAAATACCCACATTAACCATAAATTCAATCAAAATGAGACGATCACGCTCACAGATTAATAACTAACTCACATAGAATCACATAACCACATAATTACTATAACACATAATAAAACTCAAATCAATACTAACGATTTGACTAACCTGCTCAAAGCACAGTTGTCACAGTATTTGCTCCTTAAGGAAATCTCGTCCCGAGATTTAACTAATAGGTTCAACATCATCATCAACAAACAATCGGGTATACTTAGCTTTCATATGGTCCTCACGTTCCCACGTGAACTTAGGGCCACACTTTGAATCTCATTTAACTTTCACGATCAGAAGCCCACTGCTTACAACTTCGCTTACCCATACAAGGGTACAAATAGCAGCATACAACTCTAAGCCAAAATAACATCTAACTACATGAACATCGCCCGTCTTCGAGGAAACTCGTCAAAAACCTTAAGTTGTGTAACAACATCATTCATAACCTAACTCCGCAACTCATCAAACAAGAACTGTCTTGGAACTAAGTTATGAGTTGTTACAAAGCTCAACTTTTTTGAAGAATCAGCTCGACTTCGAGTTTATTCAAAATATAACATGAACCAAACCACCTCAGAACATTCAAGGGTGCACTAAAGTCTGTCAATAACCCTATGTGTCCAACTTTACTTAGTACTTCCAACGATAGCTTGCTCAACAAGCAAGTGTGGATACTTAGTTTTTATGAAATCCTCATGACCTCGCTTCGAGTTCTAATGGACTTAACTATCGGAACCCTACTACGCTTTAAACTTTTAAGCTCACGATCGATAATCTCAACAGGTTCTTTAACAAAATAAAGAGTTTTGTCTACCTTAATTTCTTCTAATGGCACATGCAAGTTAGCATCCGCCAAACACTTTTTCAAATTTGACACATGGAATGTGTCGTGCACCTCACTCAATTCCTTAGGCAACCTTAACCTATAAGCTACAGGCCCAATCCTTTCAAGGATTTCAAACGGTCCTACATACCTTGGTGCCAACTTACCTTTCTTTCCAAAATGCACTACATCTTTCCAAGACGACACTTCCAACATCACTTTATCACCAACTTCAACTCTAAATGTTTACGCATATTGCCAACATAGCTCTTTTGGTAATCTCTAACTGCTTTGAGCTTTTCTTTAAATCAACATCACCTTATTTGTTGTCTTTTGTACCAATTCCGATCTAATCGACCGAATTTCTCCAATTTCATCCTAAAGAACGTGTGACCTACATTTCCTTCCATACAACGCTTCAAATAAAGCACATCAAACACCCGAATGATAACTATTATTATAGAAAACTCAGTTAAGGGTAGATGAGTGTCCTAGTTACCACAAAAAAAAATCAATCACACACGCTCTCAACATATCCTTCAAAGTCTGAATGGTACGTTCACTTTGTCCGTCCGTTTGAGGATGATAAGTAGTATGCATGTTTTAGCCGTGTTCTCAATGCCTTCCGCAATGTCTACCAAAGCCGCGAAGTAAATCTTCCACCACCATCTGAGATGATCGACACATGCACTCCATGCCTTGTAACTATTTCATTAGTGTAAAGTCTTGCCAAATTCCCCATTTTAAAATCTTCACGTACTACCCTGTAATGGGCATACCTTAGTCAGTCTATCGACTATTACCCAATTCGTATCATATCCACTACTTGATCTTGGCAACCTTGTAATAAAGTCCATAGTTATTATATCCTACTTTCACTCGGGTATATCTAGTTGTTACAATAAACCCGAAGATCTTTGATGTTCCAGCATTCACCTTTAAACGTGTCAAACAATTGCTAACATAGGTAGCAATATCCTTCTTCATACATGGCCACCATACATATCTCTAAGGTCATAGTACGTCTTATCCGCTCCCGAATGTACCAAGTATCTTGATGCATGAGCCTCGTCTATTATTAATGTCCTTACATCACCTATTAATGAAACCTATAATAAATACACACCTCCACCTTCCTTCCTTTTCATTAGTTGGTCCAGGCCACACAACATTTCTGTTGTCACGTTCTCTACCTTGCCTCTTTGCATGAGTGCACAACCTAATCCTTGATTCGATGCGTCGCAGTAAACTACAAACTCTTTGGATCCATCAGGTTATGACAATATTGGTGTATCACATAAATTGTCCTTCAACGTCTAAAAAACCTCCTCTTGTTCCTTGACCCACTCATACTTCCGAATCTTCTGCTTCAGTGAAGCAAGGGGTTTAGCAACCTTAGAAGAATTCGCGATGAAACGTCGATAGTAACCTGCCAATCCTAAGAATAATCATATCTCGGATGGCGTCTTAGGTACTTTTTTTTAATTCTTCATTTCTTATCTTACTAGAGTTAACGTAAATATCATTGCTGTTAACCACGTGTTTGAGAAAACACGCTTCTTGTAGCCAGAATTCATACTTGGAAAACTAGACAAACAACTTTTCCTTCTTCTTGAACAACACAGGTGCTCCCCACAGGAGTGGCTTGATCAAACGTATATCAAACGAATCCTAAAGGTTACGAACTATCGAATAGGGTAGCAAACGAATATCGAATCAAAGGCTAGAAAACATCTAAGGGATTTCACATATGGAAATAGATGCGGATCAAATGTCATAAGAATCCTTAAAAGGAAGGATATAATAAATGTACCGATAGAAAACACAAACGAAAGAATCCACAAGCGTACCACGACAAAATAAACACATAACGAATAACAATACATATCAAGATTGATAAATGAATTAACCATTTTTGGTTGTTACATGAAATTACAAAATCGATCACAAAGACGAAAAGAATAATCATCAAATTGCAACTCACACTTGTATTGAAGATGTTTTTATTACGTTTAGATGTTCAAATGTTTGTGTTATTAGCAATGGTTAAAAATTACATGCTAAAGATTAACACACTCCTAGTAGGATTAACAACGTTGAAATCCCATTGGGAAATTCATGATAACTCCAACGTAATGCTCAAAACTTGGACATCGACTCTAGAAATTTAAACGGATACTCTTTATAACATATATGAGCCTCTCCAATTGCTAAAACGATAACATCAACGCCCAAATAGCGGAAAATCAATCCCTGCCTGTTTTTCACCTGTCCACGGATCGACGGATCCTCCGTCCCCAGATCCGTCTTCATGTTTGGTGGATCCGTGTCTCAGTCAGCCATACCCTACATTTAAATTATTGGACCCCTAGCTCCTCCTCCTCCAACAATACTCCTCCACCTAACTTTGTCACCACCCAAGATTGCTCTTCCCTCCAATTTCATTTCAAGCCATAATTAGCATGGATCTATCACATTCTTGCCATTAGCAACTACTATTGTAAGTAATTTCATTTTATTTCTTAAATTTGAGCCTTGAATTTCTATTTTTGTGCAAAAATCAAGATTTGAGTTATTTGCATTATATTTACTTAATTAAAATCATATCAACATAATATCTAACTATTGCACTTGTCAATTACAAATATACATTGTATATCTAGATGTTAATTTTTTTTGAAAAATCCCAAGTCACATTTTTAAATCATTCTCACATTTTTGACACTCAAAATAATTACACTTGCATTGTTAATACAAAGTAAAAACTATTTTCATCATGCATCACGATCTCTTGAATGATTTTTTGAAGTATACAATAAATGTATATTTTTGACACATTCGACTTGGAGTCACAGTAAAATAGTAGTGCGAGGATTTATTCATATATATTTATATATATATATAATATAATGTTTCTATCATATTATATATATATATATATATTGAGCCAAGCAAACCGCACTTCCACATGATTTGCGCATAGGCATACACATAGATGCCATTGTATATATATATATATATATATATATATACAAGGGTGCGTTATATTGAGAACTCATTTTAGGTGCAGAACTTTACAGAACTATTCTAGACTAATCTAAACCCTTGAATAATATGATCAATGATTAATAATTCATGATGGCATTTATGTAATTAATTGAAAATCAAATTTGCTTATAAATGTCTTAGTAAGGGTATTTGCGGTATTCAACAATTAAAAAAACATAACTGATATTAAACCACGTAGTTGACTCGATCAAAAATCATATCCCAAAATTTAACTACCATAATTCTCTCATACAATCAAAATCGTAATCCCTATTTATTTTAAAAATCAATAATTATCCAAGAATAAAAGCATATATACATCAAATCCCCCTTCAAAAAACCATATCATCACCTGCTATTGTATAAATAGTCACGATTTGTACTCCTTATTGTTTATAGGTTGAAGAAACCTGGAAGGTAAGCTTAATTTCTCTGCTTTTGTTTATAATTAAATAAACTGATTGGGATTAGTTGAACATGGAGTTGTAAAGAAAATGCATGTGTTATTCATTAGGGGTTTGGTAATTAGGTATGTTTTGGATATATATAATGTGTTTTATCGGGAGATTATGTAATTTAGCTGCGAATGTATAAAAAGATTGAATAAACATATGGTTTAATAGTTTTTTGGTAAGATTGAAGTGTTAGTAATATGATGGTTTTGGTTGTGATAACTGGAATACATGAGTGTTAAGATCATAACACTAATGAATATGTATATTTGTGATTGATTGATCTGATATTTAGATGGGTGTAAAAACACAGAGGTGTTTGAATGTGTGTAAATTATTTGATTGAAAATTGTAAGTGTTAAAAAGACGGTGTTTGTTTTGATATGTGTTAATGTTGGTATACATTGGCGTAGCATATACGTATGTAAATCCCTAAAAAAGTAATGTTAAATTGAAAAAAAGCATTGATGTTTATGTTTGATAGAAAAAGATGTATGTTTAGATATTATTAATTAATGTTGTCTCTAATGGTATTCTAATGTATATTGAATAGATTTTAGTAAAAGTGGAAGGAGGCATTTAAAGCAAGTATTTGTTGAACCAGATGATTGCGACAATGCAATTGACATAAGAAATGAGCCATCGGATGATAACTTTGTTGAAATGGGAAGAAGCAGTTCATATGGTTCAGGCAAAAATGCTTACAAGACTTTTTGGATTAGTGTAAAACATGTGTGTTTGGATAATTCAAAAATATGGTGTGTTTTGATAGTCTTAATTAAGGTGTGTTTGAAAATTGTTATTGACGTAAATTTGTAGTTTAAATAAGGTTCAAGCTAACCCATGGTTTTTTAAACCTTGTAGGTTTAAAAAAGAGTGGAAGGAATAAAGATAAAGAAGTATATGATGCAGACCATGATAAATGAGTGGCACCGGGTAGCAGTGATAAGTGTTTGTGCTTACATGTGATTTATTAGTTATATAAATGTAGTTGGGTATGAAACACTGATAAAAAATAAAAAATACAAGAGCATATTTGTTTAACTTGAAGAAAACTTGAGTGTAAACATGAGTGTTTAGATCATAACAGACAAGTATGTAACTCTCTAAAAAAGGTACATACAACATGAAAAAACATTGATGTTTATGTTTGATGGGAATACATGTATGTTGGGGTAAGATTGATTAATGCTTTGTCTAATGGTGTTTATATATGCGTAAACTGAAAGTGTAAACGTGACTGAATGGATATAATACATGAAATTTACATAACAATTATAGTAATGTTGAATATGCAGAAAGTGTAACAAATTAATGTGTATTTCGGTATGTTTGGGTATGATTGATTAATGCTTTGTCTAATGGTGTTTATATATGATTAAACTGAAAACAACATCAGTGTAAACATGATTGAATGGATATAGTACATGAAATTTACATAACAAATTATAGTTTTGTTGTATATGCAAAAAGTGTAACAAAGTAATGTATATTTCTGTATATTCATTTTTTTTCTATTGAATTGTAGCAGGTCAAAAACAAGGGAAAAAAGATCAAGAGAAACAAGTATGTTAAATGCAAAAAAAAGAGAAGCCTGTATTAAACCTGTTGGAGATAAAAAAAAACACAAACAAGGAAACACAAAAACTAAATAAGCCTCTAAAAAAACCATCGCCTGTCTTACAAACTAGGTCTAGTCCTAAAGCCTTATGCAACGCCATGTTATTGATGTGTAAAAGTGTGATTCAGTTTAAAAGTTTATTGTATTTTACGTTTATATATACACTTGTATGAACATGCAGGTGCATTAACATACAGGTGCGTTAACAAAAACATATCATTTTGCTAATGTGTAACATGCACGTGCATTAACAAAACATATCATATTTGTTTAGTAATTTTACATCATGCAAAACAACTTGGATGTTGTTCTCTCTTAGATTACAAAACATGCAACCCTATGAAAAAAAGAACACAACATTTTCATGTTGTTGTGTCTCATCACAGTATTAAAACGTATATGTTTCATACATGGTTTTAATGTAAGTTATGACACTTACAAGATGACCTAAAAATCTGTCCAGTTTTTAATTCTGAATTTAACAATATCTAAACCTAATCAAACGCATCCAAACACCATTAAATTTACACCTAATTGATTACTGATGATCATATTAACATATTTACTGAATTTTAATGAAACACTAATTTTTCATCAATTAAGTTAATACTTATAAGAAAATTAAACAGACTTAAATTAAAACATACATAAACCTTTCCCCCCCCCCCCCCCCCCCCCCCCCCCCCCCCCCCCCCCCCCACCCCACCCCCCCCCCCCCCCCCCCCCCCCCCCCCCCCCCCCCCCCCCCCCCCCCCCCCCCCCCCCCCGATTACACTGAATCACCACCTGGTTCTTGATAATATATTATTTTTTTCTTGTTGGGATTCGATCGGACACAAAACTACGGAGAGAAGAAACGTGATTGTAGGGTTTTTGATTTTTGTATTTATTGTTATTAGTTTTTTTTAATTGTAGTCAAATTGGTTTCCATTTTTTTTTTTTTTTAACCAGCCGAACAAACACCTCCTTTTTAATTAATAAATTTTTTTTTTTCTTATAAATTTTGTTCACCCCTCCTATATATTATTTAATATATTTTTTTAAATACAAAATTATTTACTACTTATTTACCTTAAATACTTAAATAAATACATAACTCAAAATAAAACACTTACACTACTTATTATTATTTTTCTCAAATTATTATTTACTTATTACTTCATAGATAAATTATAAAATTTCAATTCACTAATTAATCTCAACTCAAAATTTCACGATACATACTTCTTCAATTTTACCGACGATATAAATAACGAAAATCACTATACTTCCGAAATCAACATCACATACGAAATGAAATGACCAAATCATTCATTTCTACCTTCACAAACACTTATAATAACACGTGTATCATAACACACATATCACTAATTCATTTTTAGCATATAACACCAAACTCATAAAACTAGGCAAGTAAACACTAATGGTTAAACTAACCTCGCTAAATCACGGTTGTCACACGGAAGCCATTGAAGATGAAGATGGATGAAGAAAGGTGTAATGAAGATGATGAGGTGAGTGGAGAGGATGATTATTTAAAATGGAAATGGTGGTTAATTGTGGTAAGGCATGGGTAAGAACAAAAGATTTCTAAATAGTGTTGGGCAAAATATAGAAAACTAGCTGAGGCTAATAGAGAGGATAGTCAACTACACAGAAAATCAGGAGAAAACAGTGAAAAATCTTGTGACTTCCTGGTGGCGGTCCCTTAAATAAGGGGGCGGTCCTAGATATATATGAGGGTCGCTTGGTATTTAAGGGGGCCATTTTTTGGATGATCAAAATTTTTCCCAGTATTTCCAAAATATAAAACATGTGCAAAAAATGTTACCCTAAGGTTTCTTTTTTGCAACCAACCTTATTACATCAAGAATCATCTAAGACTACCAAATTTTCAAATTTATGTACTAGCTAATCTAAATTCTATCAAATATAGGTAATTTGGAAAAAAATGATCAAGCATGCATAATACCATAAAAAGCATAATGTATCAAGGTGCATGTAAATAAGTTTAGGATGATAAAATGAAACGATCATCCAAGGCAAGTAATGTTGCCCAAGCTAAGTACTAAACATCCAACTAAACAAAGCATAAGTTAAAATATCAAAGCATAACCAAAAACACTAGTACAAAAGGGATTAGATAAAATAAATCAAAACAAGTAGCAATAATATTCAAATTGTTTTTAGAATTGTTCTCTCATTGCTACTTCTTCTTCTTTCTCTTTCAATAAGGTTCTTGATGCAATTTCTGATTGACCTCACCACACGTTGTAATCTAGCAATTGGACTTGTCGATTTTAGGATTTCGGTTTGGCGTGTATAGAAGTCTTCCATGTTTGGGTCAACATTGGGTGGGTTTGAATAAGATCTTGAGGAATGTCATTTGAAAATGATTTAACAAAAGCAGTGAGGGAAGGAGTGATTGCATGCGAGGTCCCTTCGTCATTTCCATTATCATCATCATCGTTGGATGTGATGAAGATGTTGACCGCAAGGCGGATTGAAGATGGGAAGTAGAGGAACTTAGATCTTTTGTCGTGGCCACAGTCCTTTTTGGGGTCTTTCTCTCTGTTGAGCCGTAAGAGGTAGTACTGACCACAATCGTTGCATAGACTTAACTGATCGTTTAAACAATTGGGACGTTCGGTCATGACAATCTTAAACAAGCATAGTCAATAACTACCGTATGTCGAATCAAACCGGATTGTTTAGGTGGACAAACTCTATTGTTTTGACAGCGAAGAATGCAAGATTGTAAGGCTTGTTGTAGCAATACAATATAGCATATGACAAAGAACAAGCCGGGAATGATCCTGGTTACACCAAAACAAACGATATATTCCTGGAATTATTTTCGACCCAAGTGTTCCATGAGGGATTGATTTCACGAGTGAGGAATTTGATTATCCTCAACTTAAATGACTTTTCATGAGGTACGAGTGACATGATCCTACGTTTCCTTTTGAACATAGTGTTTCATTTCATCGGACAAGAGGTGTTATTTTTATAATGACCACTCATTGGAACACTATATTGCAAGTCGTCAAGTGACCCACTTGGTCCGAAAAAGAACACGCGTCATTAGAAGGAATACCAAGAATTTGACCAAATTCTTCGATTGTATAAGAGAAGAATTGATTTTGAATGACAAACTCGACTAACATTTGACCTTCGTTAGAAAAGTTGACATGGTATTGACTATAAAACTCGAGCATGAACCAAGGAGACGATTGTTCAATAATTTCATGAAGACACTCAACTTTTAATATGACTAAACTAGATCTAACATAGACCAAATCATCAAAATCCGAATAGACTACCCGACCCTCATGAATACAACGACTTTCAAGATTCATGAACCTTTCTTTTAAAGGTGATGTGTATTTATTTTTGAAAATTTTGGAATGTAACTTTTTGTGTTTTGATGATCTTCGGCAGTTTTACGATGCATTGTGACCTAAACGAAAGAAACAATATCATATTTTATTATTATGAAAACGTAATGTAAACAAAAACTTTTGCCTAGTGTGTGCCTATATGCAACGAATGTGGAGTAATGACTAACTCGACTCTAAAACAAAACCTATGAGTTAACCCAAACGCTTCTTAATTTACTTTTACTCATAAAACATGTCGAAAAATACATATCAATTATGTATTTTAAATTTTGTTCATGAGATCATCATGCATGTATGCAAGAATGTTTTAGAGTGTATTAACAATGCATTAAAACATTGGTATGGTGTTCCTAACGTGAGTAATTTCAAAAGAAATTAGGGTTTTTGTGCAAATAAAAATCTTTGACAAACACACTCAATTATGCAAATCCTATGTCTACGGGAAGCATATTAGTTATACATTGTGTTATTATAGTCCTAATTGTACACAAACAAGAGAAAAACAAAAATCCTCAATTTTTTATTTTGTGTTTATCATGAACCCTAAACACGAGTTGAAAGAAAATAGATTAATTGACTTACAATTGATGATGTTTATGGTGTTAGGAATGATTGTTGATGTTGATTTTATCTTCAATTTAAGTTAATTAGTCCGATTTTGAGTTTTGGCGGGTTTTTGTTCGTGTTCATCGTTGCACTAGGGAGAATGGGGTGTTTGTTTTTTAGTTTAACAAAAATGAGGGTGCAAACTTTTGTGTCCGTCTGGAGGAGGTCTCATATCGATCTGGGGGTCGCCTGATTAAATCAGGGGGATGCTCTATATATGGGGGCCGCCCTCAGCAGCGGGTTTTAGACAAAAGTTTTGGCAAAATTTTTGCAAAAGGAGTGTTGTATGAATTTGCATTTCGCGAATCAAAATACTTAAAATACTTCAGATGAAGTGATTTAAGTTGTCACGACACGGAGTGGAACAAAACTAGAGTCGAGACTAGAAGAAAAGAAGAGAATGATTTACAGAATGTGTTCCATCGTTCCTAAACCAAGACGAAGATAGTTGAATGATTCGTGCTTGAGGGGTTTAGTAAGAATGTTGGCGATATTATCTTTAGATGAGACTTTTTCGATAGAGATATTTCCTTTTTGGACATTGTCCCGAAGGAAATGATGAGGAATTTTGATGTGTTTAGTTCGCGAGTGTTGCACCGGGTTTTTACTAACGTTAATCGCGCCTTTGTTGTCGCACATAATCGGAACATCGTTAACTCGAATGTCGTAGTCGACAAGAGCTTGTTTCATCCATAGTGCTTGTTGACATGCCTTTCCGGCATTTACATATTCGACTTTGGTCGTGGAAATAGCAAGAGCGGTTTGTTTCTCCGAGAACCATGATGTTAGACAACATCCTACGAACGTACAAATACCGCTTGTGCTTTTTTGGTTCACATAATCTCCCTCACGATCAGAGTTGGCATATACTATGGTTTCTATGCCGGTCCCCTTAGGATGCCATAATCCTAAGTGCATAGTGCCTTTAATATATCAGAAGATACACTTAACTGCTTTAAGATAAGAGGTTTTTAGATCCTCTTGGAAGCGGGCACAAAGGCACACACTAAACATGATATCAGGCCTACTTGCTGTTAGGTATAATAAACTACCTATCATGCCTCGATACTTGGTACTATCTACCGACTTACACTCTTTGTCTTTCATGAGTTTAGTATCCGAGGACAAGGGGGTTTTCATTGGTTTAGATTCTTCTAAGCCAGATTTCTTAAGCATTTCTTTAATATATTTAGATTGATTAAAGAAGATGCCATCTTCCATTTGTTTTATTTGTAATCCAAGGAAGAAGTTAAGTCCACCCATCATGCTCATCTCGAACTCGTCATGCATGATTTTGGCAAAATCATCACACATGTATTGACAAGTCGAATCGAATATAATGTCGTTGACATATATTTAAACGATGATGAGATTTGAACCTTTCTTCTTTGTAAAAAGCATGTTATCTACCAATTCTATGTTATATTCATGTTTAATAAGAAAAACATTTAATCTATTATACCAAGCTTTAGGAGCTTGCTTTAGACCATATAAATCTTTCTTGAGTTTATAAACATGATTAGTTTTTTCGAAATCAATGAATCCCGGAGGTGGCCAAGATATACCTCCTCATTGATAAAAACCTTTTAGGAATGAAACTTTTTTCGTCCATTTAGAACAATTTAAAATCTAAGGCACATGCATAAGCTAATAAAATCCTAATCGATTCTAAGCATAGGTTTTATTATAATCAATTCCTTCTTGTTGATTATAATCTTGGGTGGACTAGGCCGAATTATTTTGAGAAAACAATACTGTTCTGTCTTGTTATTTATATTATACCATTCAGTTCCCTATGATTGTTGTGTTCTTAGGGTGATGTACTAACTCCAAACATCTTTGCAATGATTGATTTAATTCTTTTTGCATGCAACAATCCAACTTTCAGCCGTTATGGCTTCATTCACATTCTTAGGTTCTATAGTTGATATAAAACAAGAAGTTACTTTGTTTTAGGCTTGGAGACCTAAGGGTTCTTTGTGTTAAGGTTTTCTTTGACCATATATTCAAATGGATGATCCTTAAATTTCCTTAATATTGACAGTCAACTTCTAAAGTTTCATCCTCAATGTCATTTTCTAAGTTTTTCTTTTCGGTAACCTTAATTGCTTCTTCTTCATCTAAGTCATCATCCACCAAGGGTGATGTTTTAGATGGTGGAGGAGTTTCATCGAATGTCACGTTGAGTGATTCTTTGATTTTCATGGTGTGTTTGTTTAGGATGATGTAGGCTTTACTATTTTAAGAATAACCTAGGAAAACACCTTCGTATGACTTTGGGTCAAACTTGGTGAGGTAGTCTTTGGTGTTTAAGATGAAGCACTTGCTTCCAAACACTTTGAAGTAATCAAGAGTAGGTTTCCTACCTCTCAAGAGTTCATATGGTGTTTTTCCTAAGATGGCTCTAATTAGGATTCGGTTGAGGATGTAGGTTGATGTATCTACGACATTACACCAAAACTTTTATGGTAACGATTGTTCATTTAACATCGTTCTACTCATTTCTTGTAGAGTCCTATTTTTCCTTTCTACCACGCCATTTGATTGTGGAGTGCGTGGAGCCGAGAAGTTATGTGTAATACCATTGGCATTACAAAACTCTCCAAATTGCACTTCATTATCAAATTCCCTATCGTGGTCCGTCCTAATTGACACTATTGAACATCCTAATTGGTTTTGTATTTTCTTACTAAAGATTTCAAATTGCTCGAAAGCCTCAGTTTTTGTTTTAAGAAATCTTGTCCATGTATACCTAGAATAGTCATCTACTATTACTAAGGTGTAGAGGTTTCCTCCGTAACTCTGTACTGCAGATGGACTGAAAAGATCCATGTGGAAAATTTCTAAGCATCTAGTCGTCGAGACTATGTTCTTAGCTTTGTGACTTGCGTGGGCTTGTTTTCCAATTTTACAAGCATCACAGAAATGGTGATCAAACTTAAGCTTAGGTAAATTCCTAACTAGTTCCTTAGACGCTAATGATTGAATTAGACGCATATTTGTGTGACCTAATCTCCTTTGCCACAAAGTGGAATTTTCATCAATCGTTGTAAGACAAATTTTATCTTTCGGCTTCTTTCCCAATTTCATAACATACAAGCCGCTTTTCCTAACACCTCTACCTATGACTTTTCCATCCTTAGTTATTTGACTATCATGTTCAGAAAATATTACTTTACACTTATTATCACATATTTGACTAACACTTAGCATATTAAATCGTAAGTTATCTACATGCTCTACATTTTCAATATTAAGAGAGTCATGAGAAATCGTACCTTTGCCTATGATGTTACCGCGAATATTACTACCAAAAATGACGTTACCTCCATTATATGCCTTGTAGGCGGAGAAAAGCTTTCAGTTGCTCGTCATGTGTTTAGTGCATCCACCGTCGGGCTCTAAATCAATTCCAAGGCATATCTATTTATATAACATAAAAACTCAAGCATTTGGTCCCTAATATCTCATAGGTCCAAAATTATTAGTGTTAAACATCCTTGCATTTGTTGCATTTGGTTGGGATGTAGAAGTGGAGGAAAAATTCCCCATGGCATGTAACTTTGTTGTTGGAAGTTATTCCAAGTTACGGGTAAAGCATTTGGACAATTTTGTCGTCCAAAAAATCTTTTTGGTTGTGGTGTTTTAGACCGAGAACGAGAATTATTAATTTTCCTATGAGGTAAAGTTTTTGACCTAAAATCTGGTTTTGTAAATCCAACACCGGGTTTTAAATAAGGTTTATAATAATGTTTAACCTCATCATCACTAGCAACGGGAATTTTAACGTTATTTACCATTATATGTTTTCTTTTGCTTTGACTATTTCGGAATCTTTCTTGATGATCATTTCGTGAACTTTGAGGTTCCCGATAAGCTCATCAAGAGATAGTGACGTTAAGTCTTTCGACTCTTCAATCGCCGTGACCTTTGCTCTCCATTTAGGATGTAGAGCCCTAAGAAACTTCCTTACGTAGTTTTTGCTAGAATAACCTTCATCAAGAGCTTTAAGACTAGTAATAATAGTATTAAATCTAGCAAAAGCACTATCTATAGATTCGTCTTCGGAAATAACGAATTGTTCATATTGTTGAACTAAAAGGTCGATCTTATTATCTTTGACTTGGCTATTACCTTGATGGGTGATTAACAAAGTTTTCCAAATTTCTTTTGCCGTATTACACATGAAAATTCTTTCATATTCTTTTCTAGGCAAAGCATTGTAAATAACCATTTTAGCTTCATTATTTTTCGCAAGTTTCTTTTTGAGATCATCGGTTTGTTTTTCAAAAGGGATAACCTCATCTAATTTGGTTTTCGGATTTTGTACAATAGGTTGAAAATCACCATCGGTAATAACATGCCAAAGATCTAGATCTTTTGATTTAACATATGTCTCGAATCTATTTTTTCAATAAATAAAACTATCACTTTCAAAAAGTCGTAGTCTTTGCATGGATTGCCCTTAAAGATATTTGTCGGAATCCATAGATCGATCCAAGCTTTAAAATACAGTATATTTTAAAAATCTTGAGTGACCTTGGCTCCTGATACTAATTGTAGGAAACTAGAAGGGGGGTTGAATAGTTTACTGGTTAATTATCCGTTTTAAAACTTTGCTTATAAAATGGTTTGATTCGAGTTGTATGTCAATCAATCAACAATATGAATCACAACTAAACTATCTAATGTAATGAACTAAATAAACAATAACAATATAAAAGAGATAAGGAAGAACGATAAACAACACACCAAGATTTATAGTGGTTCGGCTACGAAGCACCTCTTCGCCCTACTCCACTCCCCGAGTACTCCACTCGAGATTTCACTATGTCAACAAGCTCCCTTTAGGCGGAGAAAACCGTTTACACGTTGCTTACTTTCTTTTTCGACACTAAGCTAGATGTCGAGTCATAATGTTAGCTAGAGAACGAATCTAAGACTTCACTAAGTCTTTACACACTCACAAGATATATACTCTTAGATTGACACACAATCCAATTCACACAAATACACAATTTACACTATTGGATCTACACACAATCTAATTTACACAACACACAAAGAAAATATATGAAGATTTATGATCTTGTTGAAGGAGAAAATAGATCACTTGTATTAAAAAAAAAACTATTCGTTTCTAGATGAATATGATTGTTCTTCTCTTGCACTTGATTAGAAGAAGGGGAGGAGAAGGAATTAATCACTTGAACAAGATCAAGATATGTAGTGATCAAGATATGTGTTTAAGAAAGAAGAAAAAAAAAGAGAAAAGTAGATCTGAGAAAATTCGTGGCAAGAGGTTGTGTTTTTCAGATAGGGTGGCTCAGTATCTATAGGAGACACCAAGAGTCGTTACTCTGCTGGCGGTTCCCAGCGGTCCCTAATTTTGTTAGGGGGCCGCCCATAGATGTCGTCCTCTTTTTGTCTTTTAGTGAGGTAGGTTTATTTGTTTTGGAACTTCCATTTTGGGGGGAAAAATATGATTTCAAATTTATTGTTTTAATAAAAACATTTTATTTTATAATAAAATATTTTGTGTATATTTTTTTGTAATTACACTTTTGTAGAAATGTAAGGTTTCAAAAAAATATTTTCTTGATAACTAATCTGTTAATTGATTTGTTTATCCGATACCTTAAACGTGTTTATCTTAGAAATAGAATTTTACGATTTAGTATTTTATAAACGTTTAATTTTATCGTAAAAGTTTTTACATTTTGTTATTATCAAAACATCAAGAGGTCGAAAAATATAAATAACGTTTTTAGACATTATTTGTATTAACATATCATTTTGTAGTTTTCAGGTGAAATGCAGAAAAATGACAAGAAATAAGGGAAAAGGGCTCAAAGTGTAATAACTTTACGAATATCAAGAGATATTAAGCAAGTTAGAATATCAAGGATAACTTTACGACGTAACACCATTTCTGGTTACGTCGTAAACAAGAATTTGGAAGGAAATCTTACCATAGATAGACTTATTGTGTAACACCCTATATGGTTACGTCGTAACCATGAAGATCCACAAATATGGAAGGAAGACTCAGATACTTATGGACATTATTTGAAGATTGCGCGTAACACAAACAACAAAAAAAAAAAAACATATCTGGTTACGCCGTAACAACTGCTTAAATATGGAATGCCGTGTAAGAAGGTTACAACATAACACCTTTATGAGTTACGCCATAACAGGTTCGATACTTATAAATAGAGGCCTCATTCAAGCTATTCTGACATCACTTCCTCCACAGCCAATTGGAGAGGCGACAAAGGTTCCCAACATTCAATGGATTTCCACCTGGAGTCCAAGAGAGATCACACTTTATTTACTTTTTGTATTTAATCGTTCAAATACGAATATTGTAAGAATTATGAGCTTTCAATCTACGATTACTACTATTTCTTGCTGTATTTTAGTTACCATGAGCGGCTAAGCACTTAAAGTGTTGGCATAGTTATGTAATTACTGTTGTTATGATATTTGTTTCCTGTTAGATTATAGTTTCGTTAGATATTCCTTGACTATCGTGTAACCCTGGGTTTTGGTAGTACGCGTGATTTGGATCTTGCTTGCCCCATTATTAGATTATTAGAATATGGGATCCATCGGGTACTAGGGAGGATCTATGACTCTGAACCCTAGTGTAGGAACTAACCGGTATCCGCACTTATCACTCAATATACTTAAAAAGCACAGGAACTCTTTCAGAGAGGGTTAATAATCTGTATAGGTTATTAGATCAGTTTAGGAATAGTTGGGATTAATCACTTCAACATGGATATCCTACCTTCTATATGATTTGGACTGAGTCAGAATCGCGGGAAATATCGGATAGACTATATATGCCTATTCAAGTTAACGACTAGAAAACCATAAAAATATTATTTGGGGAAACCATAATTTAACATTGCACAGGAAATATTTTACAACAATTGTATTGAAGTAACTAAGTTATGCACATTTTCTCCTCTTGATATCTCTCTCATTTTAATTTTCAGTTAATTATTTTTATTGTTATTTAAATTCATTCAAAACTAATTCTAAATCCATTTTCGAAAACAGTGTAATTTCAGATTAAAAATTACATTACAACTTAGCTCATTGGTACGGGACCTCGGATTTACCATTCTATACTACCTACGATCGGGTTCTCTGCCCGTTAGTGCGTTGTCAGGTAGATCGAGTTTTTTAATTAAAACTTGTTAAAAAATCTATTTTAAAAATAAAATACGCATCAGGTTAGACAAGGGGGAATAACCAATAATGTACTAAAAATATGAGTATATCCAAGGAACGCTTAGGCGAATTTGGGTGCAATTTTTTGGTGGGGTGTAAACAGGTTCTTCATTAATAATCCAAGAATCCATGCATAAAATTACGAGTAACTGAGAAACGATAGGCCCAGAGGGGTGTACTAGGGGTATCTTACACTAAAAATGAGTGCATAGCAAGGGTGGTTAAAAATAACTAAATATAAAAGTTAAATAGGTTGTTATACGTCCAATGAAGTCGCTCCTATAACTATAACAAAACGAAAGGCTAAAAACATGGATATCTAATGTCTTCTTATCACTTAAGCATAATCCTAATTATACGAATGCGGTCTTCTCTAGTATTCAGGATGAATGTTAAAGCAAGTTCTAAAAATCTATAATCTACCGATACACTTCGTAAGCATTTTAAAATGAATGCTTTATTCCTAAAGGTCTGAGGGCAAACCTTACATTTTGGGGGTGTAATTTTTGATTGGTAGGTTTTTTTTGTGCTAGTCTAATGAGGTGTCATTTTATACACTTTTTTGGGCTCATTTAACTCCATAAATCATGCAAATATGCTGTTTTATGTACTTAATCGTTCTTTTTGTGTTTTTAGCACTATGATGGATTTTGGAGGAAATACACGTGACTTAGGCTCACTTTGGAGAAGAAAGTGACAAGATTACAAACTCTACACCAGAATCTTATGAGGAAATGCGTACAGTGGCTGGAGAGGACGTCACAGTTACATGTGACGGCGTCAGAAACGTCTATGAGACGGAGTCGGATTTTGCTGAAAGGCGTCAGATCCAAAACGACTTAAGTTAAGCTTAGAGATTCGGCGGGGCGACGACGTCACGCGACGCCGTCGCGTCCGTTTTCCTATATATACAAACTCGATTTTAGAGTTTTTAGTGTGTAACTTTTGTGAGACGAACCCTACCTTTAGAAGTCGATTATAGCAGCTATTAGGCTCGTTTTTAGGGTGTTAAAATCATCTTGTATCATCCTTTTTTACCCCTTGTTTTATTCAAAGTGAAGTCTTTTTTCTTTTATCATTCAATTCTGTCTATGTGTGTTTGATGATTCTTGTTCTTCGCTTTTTTATAATATGCTGATAGTTACCATTAGTATTTATTAAGATTGCATGAACTTAGTTTGAAGATACTTTTGATAATGCTTCTTATGATGGGATGTGTGCGTTGACTCTTGAAAACTTGGCTTTAAAACTATTACATTAGCATAGACGTCTAGGGAAACGCGAGTGTGTAAAAAGGATACAATTGGTAACAGTCTTCATACTACCTTGCCCCTAATATGGCTGATCCATCTTAAGTGTTTTAATGTATGTAATGTACTCTTAAGGGCCTTGTAATAGTCTTTGTAGAACCGTAAAGAGGGGTGAATATGGCTTTCTTGACTTCTTCAAAGTTTATAAAAATTCAAGTCTTGAAAAATTCAAGTGATGCACTAATCTACTTTGCAATAAGAACAAAGAGTAGATAGAGAGAGACACCATGATGTATACTGGTTCAGGAAGGGGGTTTAGGTCTTTTGTACGTCAAGTTGGCGAATCTCTCGCTGGATAACTTAATACTAGTATACTCCTTATGGTGGACTACAAACGGTATTACAAATTAACTCCATCGACTTTCAACAAAGCTCGGCGCTCACACGGAAGAGTTACTACCTACGGTATTCCGCCCTTGGAATCTACCCCTAAGAACCTATGATTCGATTTAACCTATAACACTAAAAGCCTTCCCTTTCGAAGCTTATCAAACCCCAACTAGATCCTTAATGATCTAGGCTTGATCTCTCGGACACAAGACTTCCCTTACAACTCGATAATGGAAGATAGTTTCATACAAGAATCAAATCCCTAACCTAGCTTAAAGAATCAATTCTAAAGAAAGGTTATGAGAAAGAAGACCCTTAACAAAACACAAAAGTATGGATTAGTAGTTGTGTGGCTCTTCTGCGGAGATGTGTTCACTTTAATATAATGATGAGATGAGAATATTAGAACAATTTGATGTTTAGACTTAGTGAGTAGAGAAGGAGGAAAAGTAGGGGGTGGAATGTTTGCAAGAGGTGAGGAATACAAAGGCCAAAGGTGGGTATTTATAGGCAAAGGAACACAATTAGTAATACAATTCCGTGGTCTGGTTCGTTGCCACGCGCTAGCGCATGGACAACGCGCCAAATTCTCGAAGATGTTTTTTTGGGGACTTGGCATTTTAAACACTCTCACTGTTAAAACCCTATTTTACTTTACGCTATGACCTTTCATCATTCTTATGGCTAGGTTAAATCAACTCAATAACAATTGATAAATACGTTTGTGAAGTATTAAAAGCGTTTTGCATATCCGATGTTGTAAAGAGAGAAAAGAATTATCGAAAAGGCTATTTTGGGTATTTCTCAAAGTGGTAACTAGCCTAGTTGGGATACAACTAAATATAAGAAAGGGCTAGTTAGGAACCAACAGAATTGATGTGTCGTTATGTTGGTGTTATTTTATGTATCAAGTTTTACTATTTATTTTATGCCGACTATACCTAAAACAAACAACGTTACACGGCAGTGTTACTCAGGTCAGATGGAGTTTCGTGGTAAGTAGGGTGTCGATCACTGAGAGTGGAAGTTAACTCTTAATTCTACTAGTATTTTATCTATCTAGTTTTGATACTAATCTAACCTAATTATCTAATTAAACCTAAAAACTACGCAAAAGAAGTGGGTTTCAGCTGAGAGATGGCCGAGTTTAGTTCTAAATTATCCTAAGGTGATGGAAATAACGCAACTAGTGATTAACAAAGGTAAAGAGAGGTCAAAATCTTAGGAAAATTGTATAGCCAGTTTAATTTAATAATATGCATGATTGTCTATTGTGCAATGATTGTATTATTCGTTGGTGGTATAATCAATTCCAAAGTTAGGTGGATCTTCTCCCTAGACTCAAGGTTTGTCGCTAGTTAATCCTGTCACAATTAACCTAACCGCATAAGCTCACACTGATGATTATAATTTATCTAGGAAAACTTTATTGGTGGTTATATGAAAATCTAGCTCATAGGGTTTACAACTTACTACTTAATGGATAATTCATATACTAGTATCCACACCACTTAACTAACTATGGAAACAGGTGTTATGTGTAATCCTAAGTCACGGCTTAGTCTACCTATCCCCACTTAACCATAGCTAAACTGGTTTTCTATGGTAATCCTATTAGTTAGTTTATGAATAAGTGTTATAGATTTTCTATCGGACTTAGTTACGCCAAACAAACACCGAAGTTGTAGGCGCATTAAATATGCTAAGACTAGATCCAGTTGATGATAGGAAAAACACAATAATTAAAGCACATAAACGGGTATGAAAGTGAATAAAACATAATCAACAAGAACGAATAATGAACAATCAATATATAGACAATTAAAACATTTTATTATTCTATAAACTGGCTAATAACCTAAAGGTATTAGCCGATAGTCATTGTAACAATACACGAAATCATAGATGAACGATTAAATATAATGCTAACCGAACGCGTATAGTGGAGTGTACTTTTTAGGACCTTCTTGGCTTCATTGATCTTCTGGAAATCAGACTTGGTGGCTAAAAGCATACCCTAAATCGTATTTAGGATTTGGTATTTATAGACTCTGAAAATTGGTCGATACCGGCATTTGGAACTCAATACGACATATTGAGGTTGCTTGGCGCGGGCTCCAAGAATAAAATATTCCAAAATTCTTGCACAGGAATTTGGATACGCCGTATTTATTTTTGGATAGCAGTATGACCACTACGTCATATCGTTTCTTGGATTCGGATTATGACAATACGGAGTATTAGGTTTTTGGATACGGAGTATAGGCTAAAAGTGTATTTTCTTGATTTTGACCAAGTTTCATATACGGTCGTATCAATGGGTATTCTTTCAAAGTCAGCATGGTCTTGATTTCTTTAAAGTCTTTAGATACGGCGTATTTGTCTAGAATGAGACGGCGTATCGATGTCAGAATCAGTGGACTTTCTTAGACTCTTCATTTATGCTTCAAAACATGTCATTTTCTTCATCTTTTGCTAAATACTCGATAATTACTGCAATTCTCAAATTAAACGATTAAGTAACAATTTTTTGCAATAACTATACAAAATGGGTTAATATCGTGGGATAAATGATGCTATAAAATAGACGTTATTTGATGTCATCAAGAATATTCTTGGAAAACTCTTTACTTGGTGAGAAAAGGGGGAAAGATTTGAAATTTGAATTTAAATTCATTAACACACATGTTGATAAGAGAGGATGAGTTGTGTGTGAGTTTTCATTGATGTGCACATAATAGGAGCCTCTTGAATCTTGTTTGAAATGGAGAGTTAAGGTGCAGAGGACACTTGACTATGTGGCAAGATCAAGGATAGGAGGAGGTTGTGTTTGTTATGTGAGTGAGAAATGAATGTTTGTGAGAGAAGTGTATTTGTTTAAGATGAGCCATCAATTCAATGGTTGAGAATAGAATGAGAGAGTTTGGATTGATGAGATGGCTTGATCAAGGGTAAAGAAGAAAGAGTATTTGTTATGTTTATTTGAGAAGCAATCCAAGGGCAAAGAAAGAAAGAATGTGTGAACTTGGATTGGTGACATGCATTGATCAAGGGTTAAGATGAAGAAGTGTGTGTGTGTGTATAGTTTGAATTCATTAGGGAAGAAGGTGAATAGTGTATATGTGATGGAGAATATTTTGAAAAGATATAGAAGATATTGGTTAGGAATATAGGAGACATAAAGGTATAATAAGTACATTGTGTAAGGGAATATGAGTTGGCATTGTTGAGGTTTATTTAGAGAAGGTTTATGTGAAGAATGGTGTTTAGGCTTGAAGAGTGTTTAGGAAGATAAGTATGGAGTTGATGGTGTTTAGGAGAAATTAAAGGATTGATTTGGGTTAATAATCACATTGCCAATAAGAAAGAAAAGAGTGGGCAAATGTGATTATGAGATGGTTTAAGAAGGAATGTGTTTTGAATGTATGTTGAAGAATGAAATCACTTATTAGATAAGAAGGGTAAACAAGTGATTAGATAGAATGGGTTATAGGAGTTTATAGATGAACTAAGGACTTGTATATGTGAGGAATACATGTGAGTTTGTAAAAACATTTATATGTAAGGAAGTGAGAAAAATCAAAGTATAATTAACTTCCAAATACCACAAAATCAGTTAGTCATTTAGACATTAATCCAAGATAATCAACATTAGATTTGATATAATCATCTGATGACAAAAGTAAAGATTCCGCATAGTCTTTGATATTCAAAATCAAAGTTTCTGTTATAGTTGTTTTGAATTTATTCAATATAACTTAAGCTTATACAAGCTAAGCAAGATCTATTATATTGGGATCAACACATCATAACCATGGAGAGATCTCCCTAGATTTATCTCACCCATTTGTAAACAAGAAGAAATTACGTACACCAAACTATAAGAATCGGGATGGATGCCAAAAGTTTTAACATGTACGCAATTTAGTTATAATATGATTCATCTACAAAATCAGCATCGTCTTTATACAATTCAAATATCTGATTCATCTACAACACTTATAACATATAACAAGGTTTTATGGACAGATAACAGAATTTATTTTATGTTACTTGTATGATGCATACAAGTTACATAAAACCCTAAATTATAATCACAAACGCTAATAAAAAAGATGTTTAAACAAGATTCTTTTTATAATTATCAACAAGACATTCAAAATAATGAAAGTTACCAATCAGTTCGTCTTGAACCTCAAGTGATTTTGTATTACCATGTTGCACATCTCTGGGAACTGAACCCTCTGGTATGTCGATTACATCCCTAGGCATTGAACTCTGGCCTAGGTCGATCATATCATTGTCATCAATTACAACCATGGTTTTTCAATATTAGAAGAGATATATTAGAGTTTTATAAGTTGAATAAGGGTTTGATAATAGTTATACGTAATAACTTATGGTTTTTGGTAGGTTGAAGTGTTGGGATTAAAAGCCTTATTGAAGTTACTGCTGCTAAGGTTTGTGTTACTACTGCTAAGCAAAAGTTAGTGTTGTTCATTAACTTTAATGAAAAATATGCTAAGTAGTTAGTGCTGCTAGTATAAAGTTAGTACTGCTAGTTCACAGTTACTACTGTTAGTATATATTAGTACTGCTAGTGTAAAGTTAGTACTACTGGTGAAGATTGAAGAAAATATTCTAAGTAGTTACTACTGCTTGTACACAGTTAATGTTGCTGGTGTATAAGTTACTACTACTAGTGCTAAGTTAATGCTGCTAGTACAAAAGTTACAACTGCTCAAAGATTAAGACTGCTGAAAGAGTTTCTACTGTAAGAAGAGAATGGATAAAGACAAAAGAAAGGATAAAGATTGGTTGGAGATCAAGATCACTTTTGTGATAATTATTAGTTATTTATAGAATAGATCATAGAGAATATTATAAGTTTTAGGAATATATTGTATATCGACTAGGACTCCTTGATGTATAAAAGGAGGTCATAGGGCATAGAGTTTTGTATCTGTATCAAATCAAAACGAGTCATTCATAGAGTTATCATAGCTTCAAGGTTTTGTAACCCTAATACTAGGAGAGTATTCGTATTATTTGTAATAATAATATTGGAGCTTTTATTGTTGAATTGTGTTCTTGTGTTACTGTTTCATTAAGAATTCTTCTTATTGATTAAAGATTAGATTCCGCATAATCTTTAATATATTCAACAAAGTTTCTAGTATAGTTGTGTTAGATTTATCTAATATAACTAAACCTTAAACAAGCTTAAGGAATTCGATCTATTAAAGTGGGATCCAACAAGAGGTATCCTACATTCTGGGACAACAAGTGGTATCAGAGCTTGTTAAGAAGCTTTGAATAAGAAGAACCTATTTGAATATACAAGATCTCTTTGCTAGAAGATATGGATTCAGAATCTGCACATATGGTGGCTGCATCCAAGGTTCCAATGCTCAAACCTGGTAAGTTTGAGATCTGGAGGATGAGGATAGAACAATACATCCAGATGATTGACTATGCTCTATGGGAGGTCATAGAGAATAGAAACTCTGCACCAAAAACAATAGTTGTGGAAGGTGTTGAAAAGTAATACCTCCTACAACTGTTAAAGAGAAGGCTTAGAAGAGATTAGAGGTGAAGGCCAGAAGCACTTTGATGATGGGCATTCCTAATGAACATCAATTAAAGTTTAACTCAATCAAGGATGCGAAGTCACTGTTGGAAGCTATTGAAAAGATATTTGGGGGAAATGCTGCAACAAAGAAAACTCAAAGAAATCTCTTAAAGCAGCAGTATGAAAACTTCTCTGCTCCTAGCTCAGAGGCCCTTGATCAAACTTTTGATAAGCTTCAAAATCTTGTAAGTTAGCTAGAGATATTGGGTGAAAACTTTCACAAGAAGATGTGAACTAGAAGTTGTTAAGAAGTTTGCCATTAGAATGGAACACACATGCTGTTGTGTGGAGGAATAAGCCTGAATTAGAGACAATGAGCATAGATGATCTCTATAACAATCTCAAAGTATATGAACCAGAAGTCAAAGGGACATCAAGCTCAAACACAAGCACACAAAACATGGCTTTTGTGTCTTCTAACAACTCTGGCAGCACTAATGAAGCATTTAATATTGCCCATGGAGTTTCTGCTGCTAGCACTCAAGTTAGTGCTGCTAACTCCACAAATGTTAATAACTTGAGTGATGCTGTGATCTGTGCATTCTTTTCTAGTCAACCAAACAATCCTCAACTTACAAATGAGGATTTACAACAACTCCATCCAGATGACTTGGAAGAGATAGATTTGAGATGGCAGATAGCTATGTTGACTATGAGAGCTAGAAGGTTCCTGAAGAATACAGGAAGGAGGATTACTATAAATGGCAATGAGTCCATTGGTTTTGATAAATCCAAGGTGGAGTGCTACAACTGCCACAAGAGGGGACACTTTGCTAGGGAGTGCAGAGCTCTAAGGAATCAAGACTACAAGAACAAGGAAAGCACAAGAAGGACTGTACATGTGGAAACATCCACTTCCACATCTTTGGTATCATGTGATGGTCTTGGTGGTTATGACTGGAGTGATCAAGTAGAGGAAGGACCAACAAATTATGCACTCATGGCCTACTCATCTTTAAGTTTTGATTTTGAGGTATCTAATGATTCTACTTGCTCAAAATATTGTCTTGAAACTGTTAAAATGCTTAAATCTTAATATGTACAACTATTGAAAAGGTTTGAGAAATCTGAGTTAATGGTTGTAGCTTATAAGACATGTTTATAGTCTGCAGAAGAAAGACTTGAATTTTATAAAAAGAATGAGTTTGTTTATGTAGAAAAGATTAATGGCTTAAAATGGGATATTCAAGTAGGAGAGATGACTATTGGGGAGCTTAGGAAGAAGCTAGAAATAGTTCAAAAGGAAAAATATGGCATTCAGTATAATGTAGACAAACTTGAAAATGCATCTAAGAGCTTAAACAAGATTATAGAGAGTCAGATTGTAGACAATTACAAGAAAGGTTTAGGCTATAATGTAGTTCCACCTCCCCTAACAGGAAATTTCATGCCTCCAAAACCTGACTTGTCGTTTACTGGCTTAGAAGAGTTTACAAATAAGCCTGTAGTTATTAAGCCTGTAGTTGAGAACAGTGAAGCTAAGGCTAGTGAAGCAAAGCCTAAAGTAGTTAGGAAGAATAATGGTTCTCCAATTATTGAGGATTAGGTGTCAGATAGTGAGGAAGAAAATATGTCTCAAACTAAGATTAAAAAGAAAACAGCTAAGCCTAGTTTTGTTAAGATAGACTTTGTCAAAGCTAAACAAACAAACAAAACTAATAGGAAAATTATTAATCATGTTAAGCAAAATAGACAAAACACTCATACTCCTAGAGGCAATCAAAGAAACTGGAATAATATGATGTCTCAAAGATTAGGAAGTAATTTTGAGATGTTTAACAAAGCTTGTTTTGTATGTGGAAGTTTTGATCACTTGCAGGTAGATTGTAAAAAGGTGAATAAAAAACAGTTTCAAAATACAAAACCTATTTGGAACAATACTAATAGGGTGAATCATGAGAATTTTGCTAAAAAGACTCACCCCTGCCCTAAAAAGAACATGTTTCCAAGAGCAGTACTAATGAAGTTTGGCTTAGTATCTATTAATACTGTTGGACAAAATATTTTAAAAACAGCAGTATCAGTTAATACTGCTAGACAAGTTAATACTGCTCACTCAAAAACAACAGTGAATGCTGCTAGGCCAAAGTCACATTTTTGTAAAATAACACATTCAACTGTTAAGAGGTCCATTCATAAGAATACAACATTTAAAAACAGTAATTTTAATCAGAGGGTTAATACTGTTAGGGATAAAAAAATATTAATGCTGCTAGGCCAAAAGCAGTAGTTAATACTGCTAGGCCAAAAGCAGTAGTTAATGCTGTTTAGGGAAATAATGTTAATGCTGTTAAGGCCTCAGCTTGTTAGGTTTGGTAACTAAAGACTAAAGTTTTAGACCATGTTTCTAAACACAACAGTGCATCAATCACCCTAAAGAACTTTGATTATATTGATGCACAAGGCATATCCAAGTCAGTAATGGCTTGGGTCCCCAAAAGAAACTGATTTTCTTATCCAATGTGCATGGCAATCCACAAATGGATTTACAGGATAAAGGGAACATGTCCTATCTTACAGACTATGAAGAAATAGATGGAGGATATGTTGCTTTTGGAGGGAACCCCAAAGGAGGGAAAATCACAGGAAAAGGTACCATTAAAACTGGTAAACTAGATTTTGAAAATGTGTATTTTGTGAGATAGTTAAAGTTTAATCTCTTTAGTGTCTCACAAATGTGTGATAAAAAGAATAGTGTGCTTTTTAATGACACTGAATGTATCGTTTTATCTCCAAACTTTAAGTTAATTGATGAAAGTCAAGTTTTACTTTGAGTTCGTAGAAAGAACAATATGTATAGTGTTGATTTAAAGAACATAGTTCCTAAAAGAGGTTTAACTTGCCTTTTTTCAAAAGCCATATCTGATGAACCTAAACTTTGGCATATAAGGCTAGGTCACTTAAATTTTAAAACCATGAATAAATTAGTTAAGGGAAATCTTATAAGAGGTTTACTGTTGGGATTAAAAGCCTCTTGATGCTGTTTGGAAGTTAAGACTGCTCAGGTGTGTGTTAGTACTGCTAAGCATAAATTAGTTCCGTTAGTAATCTTTATGAAAAATATGCTAAGTATATTAGTACTGCTAGTTACTACTGCTAGTAATGTTAGTACTGCTAGAGTAAAGTTACTAAAGCTAGTGAACTTAAAGATAAAGATTGAAGGCAGGAATTGAAAGAAAATATTCTAATTAGTTAATGCTGCTTGTGCTCAGTTAGTGCTGCTGGTACAAAGTTACAACTGCTTATTCAGAGTTAATGTTGCTGGTACAAAGTTACAACTGCTAAAGATTACAACTGCTCAAGGATTAAGACTGCTGAAAAGATAAAGATTGATTGGAGATCAAGAATACTTACGTGATAAGTATGAGTTATCTATAGAAAAGATCTTAGTGAATATTCTAAGTTTTTGTAATATATTGTAAATCAACTAGGACTCTTTGGTGTATAAAAGGAGGTCCTAGGGCATAGAGTTAGATATCTAGAAATCTTTTGTTTTGATATCAATATAGCTTCAAGGTTTTGTAACCCTAACACTATTAAGAGTGTTCATATTATATTGAGGCTGAAAGTTTGGTAAACTGTTATTGATCTTATTCATTACTGTTTTATTGAAATTCTTCTTAGTATCATTGACTAGATTCCGCATAGTCTTTGATATTCACAATCAAAGTTTCTATCATAGTTGTTTTAGATTTATTCAATACAACTTAGGCTTATACAAGCTAAGCAAGATATATTCTATTGGGATCAACAAGTGGTATCAAAGCTTGTGAGAAGCTTTAAATAAGAAGAACCTTTACTACACACAAGAAGCAATAGATTCTCAATCTACTCAAACCATCAAGCTACCCATACTCCAACCTGGTGAGTATGATCTCTGGAAGATGAGGATGGAGCAGTACCTACAATGCATTGATTACACTTTATGGGAGATCATAGAAAATGGTAATGCACCCATAGTAACAAAAACTGTTGATGGTAAGGAGACTGTTATCCCTCCTACAAGTGTTAAAGAGAAGGCACAAAGAAGGGCAGAGTTGAAGGCAAGAAGCACTTTGTTGATGGCCTTACCTAATGAGCATCAATTAAATTTTAACTCATACAAGGATTCTAAGACACTGATGCAGACTATTAAAAATAGATTTAGAGGTAATACTGCTACAAAGAAAACTCAGAAAAATCTTCTGAAGCAGCAATATGAAAACTTTGCTACATCCAGCACATAAGTGATTGAGCAAACTTATGAAAGACTTCAAAAGCTAATTAGTCAACTAGAGATGCATGGTGAAATTATCCCTCAAGAAGACATCAATCAAAAGTTCTTGAGAAGCTTGTCACAAGAATGGACTATGCATACTATTATATGGAGGAACAAACCAGAGATTGAGACATTGAGTTTGGATGACCTCTTCAACAACCTGAAGGCTTATGAATCAGAGGTCAAGGGGACATCTAGCTCAACTACAAACTCACACAATGTAGCCTTTCTATCCTCTAGCAGCACTAACAGTGCAACTAAAGCAGTTAATACTGCTCAGGGTGTTAATACTGCTAGCACTTAGGGTGTTGCTGATAGCTCAACAACTGTTAAAAATTTAAGTGATGCTGTGATGTATTCCTTTTGCTAGCCAACCAAGTACTCTACAGTTAGATAATGAAGATCTACAACAAATCAATCTTGATGATCTAGAAGAGATGGATTTAAGGTGGAACATTTCTATGCTGACTGTGAGGGAAAGAAGATTCCTAAAGAACACTGGAAGGAAGCTGGACATGGCCAACAAAGAAAGAATTAGGTTTGACAAGTCTAAGGTGGAGTGTTTCAACTGCCACAAGAGAGGACACTTTGCAATGGAGTGCATTGCACCCAGAAATCAAGACAGCAGGAACAAGGAGCCTACCACAAGGATTGTGCTAGTTGAAGAAACTACTTCAAATGCCTTAGTATCTCAGTGTGATGGCTTTGGCTATGATTGGAGTGACCAAGCAGAAGAAGGTCCAACCAATTTTGCTCTCATGGCTTATTCTTCAACAAGTTCAACTTCTTCTACAAACTCTAAGGTATCTAATGACTCAAATTGTTGATCATCATGTTTAGAATGTGTAAAAGATCTAAAAGAACAAAATGAACAATTAGTTAAAGACTTAAGAACAGCTAGGATAAGTGTTGTCTCTTATAAAACTGTTTTAGAATCTGTAGAAGCTAGACTGTTAGTCTTTAAGAAAAATGAGTCTGTGTATGAGAAAGATATAAAACACTTAAAATGTGAAATCTATTTAAGAGATTTAGATATTACAGAACTTAAAAGAAAGTTAAAGCTGGCTACAAAATAAAAAGATAAGGTTCAACTTACAGTATAAAAATTTGAAAATTCATCAAAAAACCTAAGTAAACTTCTAGACAGACAGATAATGGATAAGTGCAAAACAGGATTAGGGTATAATGTTGTCCCACCTCCCTATACTAGGAATTTTATGCCACCAAAATATGATTTAGTTTATCCTAGTCTAGATGATTTTGTTGATATGAATGAGTTTGTAGTTGAAAAGCCTACCGTTGAGACTAATGAACCTGAGACTGCTAGAAAAGAAAATAGAGCCCCAATTATTGAGGATTGGGTATCTGATAGTGATGAATAAAATGTTCCTAAGGTTAAAAACAGTTGAGATGTTTATAAACCTATGTTTTTGCTAGATAAACTTTGTTAAGGTCGACGAGCAAGTAATATTCCTAAAAAAACATTAGTTGATAAAAATTAGGCAAAAAACACACATAGTAACTGAGGGAAACAATAGAACTAGAACCAACATATGCTCTTATAACATTAGGGTGTAATGTTGGATGTCATAAAACTTGTCATGTGTGTGGTAGTTTTGATCATTTGAAGAGTGATTGCAATAACTGGTATAATATTGGAAGATTTGCAAAACCAGTTTGGACCAATGTTCAAAGGGTGAATAAACAAAATTTCTTTAAATTAACTCACCCCAGTTCAAAAAGGAAAACAGGTTCCAAGATCCAGTCTTAACTAGGTCTAGGCCAATTTAAGTTTAATGTGTTTAGCTGCCAGTTTATTACTGTTCAATCAAAACAACAGTGAATAATGCTAGGGACCTATGAAAAACTGTTATTAATAATGGCATATTCAAACTAATAGAAGGGCCTTATCACAAAAAAATACAACAACTAATATAATAATTTCACTAAAAGGTTAATATTGTTAGGGAACAAGGGTTAATACTGCACTAGGTCATAAGCATTTCTTAGTGTTTGTTAAGAGGGAAAACAAGGAAAATACTCGTTATGGCATATCAGCATGTTGGGTTTAGAGACCAAAGCACAAAGTTTTAGACCATGTCTCCAAAAACAATGGTGCATCAATGTCCTTTAAAAGATTTAACTATATTGATGCACAAGGCAGATCTAAGTCAGTAATGACTTGGGTCCCCAAAAGAAACTAATTTTTCCTACCATTATGTGCAGGGCAATCCACAACAAGATTTGAAGAATAAAGGAGTGATTGACAGTGGATGCTCTAGGCACATGACAGGAAACAAATCCTATCTTACAGATTATGAAGAAATTGATGGAGGATTTGTTGCCTTTGGAGGTAATTCCAAAGGAGGGAAAATTACTGGGAAAGGTAAAATAAGAACTGGTAAATTGGATTTTGAAGATGTGTATTTTGTAAAGGAACTAAAGTTTAACCTCTTCAGTGTCTCACAAATGTGTGACAAGAAGAATAGTGTTCTTTTTACTGATACTGAATGTGTTGTTCTGTCTCTAGACTTTAAGTTAACTGATGAAAGTCATGTTTTGCTTAAAGTTCCTAGAAAGGATAACATGTACAGTGTTGATTTAAAGAATGTTATTCCTCAAGGAGGTCTCACTTGTCTCTTTGCAAAAGCCACACCAGATGAATCTAATATTTGGCATAGGAGGCTTGGACATGTAAATTTCAAAACAATGAATAAACTGGTAAGGGGAAACCTTGTAAGAGGTTTACCTTCAAAACTTTTTGAAATTAATCAAACCTGTGTTGCTTGTCAGAAGGGAAAGCAACACAAAGCTTCTTGTAAGACCAAAACAGTTAGTTTAATCAGCCAACCATTACAAATGTTGCACATGGATTTGTTTGGCCTAACATTTGTAAAGAGTTTAATGAAAAAGATGTACTACCTAGTTGTCACATATGATTTTAGTAGGTTTAGTTGGGTTTTCTTTTTAGCCACTAAGGATGAAACTTCTGAAATCTTTAAAACATTTATAACAGGCATAGAAAATCTAATAAACCTTAAGGTGAAAGTGATTAGATGTGACAATGAGACTGAATTCAAGAATAGGGTCATGAATCAGTTTTGTGAAATGAAGGGTATTAAGAGGGAATTTAGTGTTGCTAGGACTCCACAACAAAATGGAGTAGCAGAAAGGAAAAATAGGACACTAATAGAGGCTGCTAGAACTATGCTAGCTGACTCAAAATTGCCAACAACTTTCTGGACTGAAGCAGTTAATACTGCTTGTTATATCCAAAATAGAGTGTTAGTCATCAAGCCTCACAACAAGACCCCCTATGAACTTTTTCTAGGTAGAAAACCTGCCTTAAGCTTCATGAGGCCATTTGGGTGTCCTGTTACAATCCTTAAATACAAATAGATACAACTAGAATTTTGATGGAAAGGCTGACTGAAGGGTTCTTTGTAGGATACTCTACAAATAGCAAAGCATTCAGCAGTAATTCAAAAGTAGAACTAGAATGTGAAGAGAACCTGGCTATGTTCAATTTACGTGATAAATAACTCTAATTATTGCAGGAAGTGGTCCTAATTGGCTTTTTGATATAAATGCACTAACATAATCTATGAACTATAAGCCAGTTGTTGTAGAGAATCAGTCTAATGGCAATGCAGGTACAAAAGCATGTAATGATGCAGGTAAAGCTAGAATAGAGACTGTACCTAGTAAAGATTACATTATGCTATCAATGTGGCCTGCTGATCCACTATTCTCTCAGAATTCAAAGGATTCTCCTGACGCTAGATTCAAACCATCAGGTGAGGAGGAAAAGAAGGATGCTGAAGATCCAAGAAATGAAGATAGTGAGGTTCCAAGTACAGAGGAGCCAAGAATTAATCAAGAGAAGAATGATAATATTAATAGTACTAACAATATTAATACTGCTAGTGTTAGAAACAACACTAACAATGTTAATGCTGTTAGTTTAACTGTTAATGCTGCTGGCATAGAAGTTAATGTTGTTGATCCAAAATCAAGCATTGAACTTCCAGATGATCCAAATATGCCTAAATTGGAAGATATTGTTTATTCAGATGATGATGAAGATGTTGGTGCAGAGGCTGACATGAACAATTTAGATGCATTTAGGCCTGTCAGCCGATTCCAACTCAAGGAATACAAAAGAATCATCCAGTTGAACAAATCATTGGAGACTTGAATTCAGCACCTCAAACAAGAAGAATGACAAAGAATTTGAAAGAACATGGTTTGTTTAGTTCAGTTTAGCAAAGAACAAACCATAAAGACTTTCAAAATTATTTGTTTGCTTTCTTTTTATCACAAGAAGAACCCAAAGAAGGGATAATCAAGCATTGAAGGATCCAAGTTGTGAATAGAAGCTATGCATGATGAAAGTTTTACAATTCAATTACAAAAGGTTTGGACCTGGTGGATTTACCAAATAGCAAAAGGGCCATAGGCACTAAATGGGTTTACAAAAACTATAACACCCCATGTTTTAGGGTCATTGTACGTCGTCAATAAATTCACTATTTATTTTAGTATTGTACGCGTTTGCTTTTAAATTGATAATCGTTAAGTTAAATCACGTAAGCTAAAATATCATTCATGTAATCGGGCATAAAACTATTAAATGTTTACAATAAAGAAAGTGTTAAGTAATTGTATTTTGAGGATAATTATTAACTATTGTTCATTTTTTTTGTGTTATTTAGTTGCGTTATATGTGGTTTACGTTTCGCGATAAAATACGTTTAGGCATTCCCGGAACCACCAAAATTTTCTACGCTTCAACAAATACCCACAATTATACCCAATACTCAAAATTTACAAAATATAATCACCTATATCTCTATATGGCCGGATACAAGATGAGAGAACCAAAGAAAATATCTATTGTAAAACACATCTTTAATAGAGTTTCATGGGATGTCTCTCATTCTCAGGAAACCAAGACTTATTTTTCTTACTAACACATATAGTGGATTGAACACAATATCTTCCATGTTTTACTCTATTGTTTTCTTGATCCCTAACATCTTTACGTAATATTGATTGGACTATAGTCAAATTGTAATAATATTGCAACGCAATAATAAGGAAACACATAACTTTACATTTTTCTCATTGTAAAAACTTCACCAATTTCTCTACTTTGTGTTACTTCCAACCCAGGCTCAAAACCAAATACATAAAACAAACCATACAAAATTTATTTACCATATTTACAAGCATTGCTACAACATATCTAAGATATCCAAAGGTGATTAGAAGGTTTGGTTTGGCGTTTACAAGTGTTAAGAAAAGGAAAAGCAAGATTAGGGTTTTATTTGGTTTTAGAGTTTTCAAGTGTTGTAAGCTTGGGTTTGTTTGCTAAACAAGGGTTTTTAATCATGATAGTTCATCATTCTAAATCATATTAGTTACCTAAAACTCTAATCTCTTTACTTTATGATTTTTTTGCATTTATAATGTTTGTATAGTTAAATTTACCATCTAGAATTTATTTCACCTTGTTAAACAAATGGATTTTTACTCTTGTTTATGATTTTAGTACAACTTTCCATATGACATATGGATGTGTATATGCTTATTAATGGATGTATAAGTATTGTAATGTGTTGGTGTTTGTATAAAAAGTATTATATTATAAACAATTACTTAAAAAGGTGTCTATATATAAAAAGTTCATGAAAAATCGATGGTATTGTTCAACTTATGGATCTTTGTGATTCTTGGATACTATTTGGACTTCCATGGAATAAGGGATAACCTAGTGTGTGTAAGATATGTGATATTAAGGGTTGTAATGGACTTGTAATAAGGGTACTAAACTAAAAGTTATAAAATCATGGTTTAAACATATTTTTACATAAAAGGACCAAAACCTTCTGTTTGGAATTCGAATTTAACATATATATTTTATATTTTTTAAAAATACTACATGTAACAAGGATCGTGGGCATGTAAAGAACTCGAGAAAAAAAAAAAAACTATTTTATAACGAAGGTGATCCGCATAATTTCAAGTTATACATTATTAAACGAGTTTATAAAAAGAAATTTTATAAAACTTTTTAAGATTTATTCTTATATAGACAATGGTTATTTTCTAGAGATTACTACTTTTAGGAATTTCAACAACATTACAGAAATCGTAATTTCTAGGATCATTAACGAAGGTGTATGAATTAAGCAAGTTTATACAGATAAATTATTACTTTTTATAAAACTAATTTATAAAAGTTACTGTTACACATCAGATATATATATTTTGAAAGCATCTTTATTTGATAGGAACTTTTTAATTACGTAGACGTGCTCAAAGAATCACTAAAAAACGAATTATGAAACGAATAAAATACGACATGGACG
The DNA here is from genome assembly GCA_026074375.1 of Tanacetum coccineum. Lineage (NCBI taxonomy): Eukaryota > Viridiplantae > Streptophyta > Magnoliopsida > Asterales > Asteraceae > Tanacetum > Tanacetum coccineum. The sequence continues at coordinate 72,175 of BQNB010008472.1, forward strand.
AGTTTTAGCGACGATTTTATTTTTATAAAAGCTAATTAAACTGCTAACAGTAAAAAAACATTGTTCCACCACGGGGGAAATCAAATATTGAAAATGTAATACTTTGTTCGTCAAGTTCTTATGCTAAATAGTAATATCAATGAAAACATGGAATAATCAAGAAAGACCGTTAGGAAACGGGCTTAATCATTCGAAACACTCTAAAGTATACGCACATTGCTTTACTAGTAAAGGATATAATTGTAATACAACGTTTTTACATGTATATAAATATGATTTTCATAAATAATTAGATGGATGTAGCTATATTTGAATTAGATTATGGTGTAGTTATTCAAAGTGCTTATGTACGCTTTATTACGGCCCCTATTATATTTATATTAGGTGTCTTTCGGACAGGTATAGATCTGACGCATTTTCTGTCGATATTTTTGATATTAAATAAATCAATGGTAAAATTCTTAGCCCACGTTTTACTATTTTAATGCATTTACATGTTTTGGGGTGAGAACATTTATGCATGTTTTAACAATTGGACTGCATCTTAACTTAAAATCCAAAAGTGGAACATTTTACGTTACGATTACGTGTTTGCCCAATAGTAGCGATAATCAATATGAGCCCATTATTTTCATAAACACTTGTCACTTACTGTTGTGAGCGGGGTTGTTTTAAACTAGATCTATTTGGTTTGAAATCCCGTTCGGGTGAGTCATACTCACTGTGCTGTTTTCCGGGGGGAGACAACGAACATATGCCATGCTCGGACATATGATGTTTGAGGGGGTTCTAGAAATCATTCACGGGCTTTGTTGGCACCCAAAAAAAATTTTATATTGCAGTTCATACATGTCGGGGAGCTACAGTGTCATGAGCTTAGGGAAACGTAATCACAATTTATGATGTTTGAATATACTTGCATTATCATCGGGAATCTTGCGCGGTCCTACATTATACATTTTATGATACCTATGAATTCACTCAACAATTGTTGACGTTTTAAGCAATGTTTTCTCTCAGGAGTCCAGTAAGGTACTAGCAAGGGGATACATTGAGTGGTCGTTATTTTGGGAAGTATGCATTAAAGATTTGGTTATGCATTACATTTTGGGGAAACACTTGTTATGGACTAGAATCTTGTTGAATTTGTATTTTAAACAGGGAAGCTTCGTTCTTTTTGTATAACAACAACCTTTGCTATATCCAATGTATCAGTTTTTAAATGGTCTTTTGGGTCAATTTCTTTATGATATATCTTTTGTTTTTGATCTATGGATAGTATACCACCCTCAGACCGCAACTATTCCGCTGGCGATCCACATTTTGGAGTGTTACACAGATTGGTATCAAGAGCCAAGGTATATAGAGAACCAGGTCAAATGTTTCTTGTTGGATTTTAACACCTACTATTAAACATTGCATTCGTTACAAAGGGATTTTCACGGGACATACAATGCGTGTTGTTACATTAGTTGATTAGATCTAGATGCAGTCACTGATTGTTATACTTGTTATGACTATATATGTATTATTATTATAAGAGTCTCTATACTCACATTATTATATAAAGCTACATTTGATTTTTAGATATAGTCATGTTGGATTCAGAGGATTCCACAGTCACCTACACGGCGGTATCCAGTCCATTTAGAGGTTTGTCAGACATCGGATCTCCAAGAGTCAATGGACCACCCGTGATGCTAGAAGATCCATATGCATATGTGGTAGCCGCTTTTCAGGCCCCGCCATCTCTTGATTATGTGTCGGGTCCTGAGTACCCACCTTCACCAGAGTTTGTTCCTGAGCCGGTATACCCGGTGTTTATGCCACCAGAGGATGATGTACTCCCAGCTGAGGAGCAGCCACTGCCTACTGCTATCACACCCAGTGCTGATTCACCAGGATATGTTCCTGTGTCAATTCATGAGGGAGATCTAGAGGAGGATTGTTGATGAGGATCCTAAAGGACGATTCCAGTATTCTCCAACGGATATGAGGATGATGATGGAGGAAGAGGGAAGAAGGAACCCTCCAGAGATGAGGCTGATGATGAGGAGGAGGACAAAGACGATGAGGAGGAGGAGGAGGAGGAGTACCCAGCTTCGGCCGACTTTATCCCCCCACCTGTATACCATGTTACGGCTAGGATATCCATCCGACCTCAGACACCCGTATCACTTCCTTCAGATACAGAGGTTGCAAGACTTCTTGCTATACCTACTCCACCACCATCACCACTCTCCCTATGGTCATCACCACTACCTCAGATTCCATCACCACCACTACCAGTATCATCACCACTCCTAGTATCACCACCACCACCAGCTAGTCCTACTTATCCATTGGGATATCGAGCTGCTATGATCCCGGCTGACGAAACCAAGGGCACCCATCTACTTCTCACTTCACTGCCAATATACCATCAACCCATCATACTCTCCCGACTCTGATCAGATGGCACCACCATCAAGGACACCCACTATCTTCCTTATACCCTTACCTACTTCATCATCCCATCTTTGCTGCTACACCTCTATCTGACAATGGAGAGCAGGGACATGCCTGAGTTTGCTTTCCACCTGAAGAGGTTATGTTATGCTTTTGGTCCTAGGTAGAAGTTCTGAGTGAGCTAGTTGCTACTGCTACTCAGACGATAGAGGTTTTAGGGTAAAAAGGACTATGGTTCTCATTGCCCATTTGTGATTTGGGAGATTAGGCGGAGATCCCAAGAGAGAGGTTGCGTTTATGGATTAGATTCTTTGGATGAGATGTTGCAGGACATGCCAGGGGCTAATGGCGACAGATGCAGACAGAGTTAGGTCGGAGGATGACAAACTTTGTTACTACTGTTAGACAGGACAAATATGAGATTTATGTGCTGTGAACTGGGTGAGGCACAGGATGAGAGGTCGGCTCAACTTACTACAGAGAGATAGACGTGCTCATGCTCACACTGTTTTACTCATGGAGAGAGAGGCCAAACTTTACACCGTCGAGGCCTAAGGACGGTCTATGGATGCTAGCGACCTTGTACGTTCCGAGGTTATGGCATTGCGTACTTAAGTGGTAGCACAACAGTCAGAGATTGCAGCCTTGCGAGCAGATTAAAAAAAGCAAACTAATTATTAAAATTTTGGAAAAATTAGGAAAATGCTTTGAACTATGAGGAATCTAATAAAAATATAAGCTGGAAAAATGGGTGAATGAATAAGCTGTTAAAAAGCTAGAAAGGCCGAATAAGCAAAACTAAAAACACCCTTAAATAATATTTGAAACAAACCAAGAATGAAAAAGTCCCAAGGGCATGTTGGTAGTGGAGAGTGGTGTTAAGAACGTTGGACGGTTAAGGTCGAGGTCCCGGGTTCGAGCCTGGGACTTCCCTATACTGCCCAATGTTTTTATTTTGCAAATTTAATTTTTGAAAAAAAATAATTTTAACACTCAAATAAGCATTTTTAATTAATGGACTTATTTCTGAATCTTAATAATAAGCTGATAAATAAGCTAAGAAAAGCACATAAACACTTAGAAGTTTTTAAGCTTTTGAGCATAAACCAGAATAAGTTAAAAGCTACTAAAAGCTTATTAACCGAGCCAAATAAGCAAACAAGGACTAAAATTAGACCTAATAAGTAAAGTAAAACACAAAATAAGCAAATCAATTAAGCAAATAAGACAAAAATCAAATAAGCAGTTCCAATTTGTTTTGGTTTTTTGTGAAAAGATAGCTTTTTGCAGCCTAGGTTTTAAGCTAGCAAATGAGCTTTAAACCTCAAAACAAGCTCAAACAGATTGAGCTTGGACTACAATGAGCTTGAGCAGACAAAATCATAACCTAAAACATACTTAAACATACCTAAAATTGAGATTGGAAATAAGACTTTGAACTTTTAAACCTAGATTTAATGACTAAGACAGTTTAAGTTTAAAACCTTAAGTGCTGTTGCACAACCAAAACAAAGGCATTCTAAAACCTTAGAGAACAGAAATGAGCATAAGTATTCACTTAAAATTCATTTAATAAGCAAATCTACTAATTAGTTGTTATATACAACCTTAAAACATAGTTTTTTAGATATTGATAGCACAATCCTTAAAACTAGGTTTTAAGCCAAAAGAGCTTTTGAAAATAGAAATTAAGACCTTAAAAGAGCTTAATAAAGTTGGCCAAAAAGCCAAAGAAAGGTCAAACAGCACTAACCAAGGTTAGTGATGTTGTCCCAAACACCCCTTTATAACTCAGATCTGCCATTTTAAACTTGATTGAGACTTTTTAAGCTAAAATTCTTAAAAACAGATGTTTAACTAAGTATGTTAAGACTTAATAAGCAAATTCAAATCTTCAATAAGCACTTATTAATAAGCAGACACAATAAGCAGATTTGGGCTTTTTAGGACAGATTTTTATCAAGACATTAACTAATGAGATTTAAACTATCAATAAGCACCAAATAGCAAATAAAGATAATAATAAGCACAAATAAGACAGAAATAAGCAATAAATAAAAAAACATTAAATAAGCTATAAAAAGAAAATGAGAACTCACTTTTTATTGAATAATCTTGAGAGTACAATGCTTGAAAAGGTAAATTGCTTATAACAAAGCTTGAAAACAAGAAATTTAACAATAAATAGTAGAGATAAAAAAATGCTGGAAAGAATAATAAAAAGATGTTCTTCAAACTCGAAATCCTCCCTTATTTATAGGGAAGTCTTGTGCACTATGCGAGGTAAGACAGCCAATTCCTTCAATCATTCCTAAAATTGCTTATGGAAAGCTCCAATCTTGGCCAATCAACATTGAATTGTATCTTTATTTCTTTGACTTTGTCCCTTTGACTGTTGACGCGTCAACTTGTCCAATAGGAGGGCTCTAAACTGCCAACGTGGCATTTAGAGGTGTCAGGGATTGTGTAGGAGTCCTTTGTGAACAAATCGCAGCAATAGAAGGGTGGGGGAATAGCCCTATTTTGGCCTTCGCTCCTTTTTTAGTATATTTTATTATATTTCAAAAATGGAAGGTGAAGGGTGACAAGCGTTAGGTTAGGGAATATTGGTGAAATTGTGTAGGGATTAACGATGTAAATCTCCATGGACTAACGGTGTAAAGGGTAAAAGGTTGTTGGGCTTGGTTTGGTTTTGGGCTTAGTTATGGATTTGTGTTTTCGGGCTTTTGTGGTATAAAGGCTTAATGGGCTGACTTGGCCCATTAACTTGGGTTGGGTTGGCCCACTAAGATGCATACGCCTTTGGCTTTGGTTTTCCATGCTCTTTCCAATCTCGTGCTTGGTTTTGTTCGTTTTTTGCCTTGTTTTTGTCTTTTTGTTGATATCCGTTACCTGCACAGTAAACAACATAAAACAAGCATATATTTGGCATTTTATGTCCGTTTTTTGTTAGTTAAGCTCGTTTTATTTAGATAAAGGTATGTGTATTTAAGCACATACCAAAACCCCTCATACTAAACTATTGTTGTGTCCTCACGCAATGAAATAAATCCATGTTTAGAAAACCAAAAATTTCAATCCCCTTAAATTAAATACCTTGAAAAGTAGCAAAGTGTAAAATTTAAAAGGATTAAGAAATTACTAGTTTTTTAAACACTCCCCATTTTTACCATTTTCTTTCTTGCACACATATTTTTCTTATTTTTCATTATGTACAACATGCTTGTCTTTCATTATTGATCATAACATTTAGGATCACTGAATAAGAAACACCTCAATCCTAAGGTGCCCTAGAAGGATAAATTCATCGTCCTTGATTTTTCACCTATTCCCAAACTAAGCTTAAAAACAAAATCATTGTTACTTACAAATTGGGATGCTAACGCTACTCATATTTGCAATTTATGTAAAACTTTTCCTCCCAACAGATATTATATATTAAGGTGTGTGTGCTCAGTTTGAATTTTGATCATCCAACCCACGTTTTTAGATAGTTATAACCTTTCCAAGTTTCACGTTCCACTTTTAGTTATATGAATTCAAAGGTGAGATTGTCCCATGTAGCAACATTTCTTCTCGGCACATCCCAACCTCGTCGGCTAAGTGACCGGGCTATTGACACCCCTTAGAGAATAATTTGTCGAGACTCTCTGACTCTCCGAATTTTGAACATGTACTAAAAAATTTTCCTTTAAACTTTGGTAAGTTTATTAACTTACAAGCAAGTTTACATTCCTCCATATTTACAGACATTGTAGGTATGTTAAGTCTTTAAGAGTGTATTTCTTCCTCAGAATCATTCCCGACCCTATCGGTAAAGTGCCCAGGCTTTTGACACCTCACAGGTATTACCGATCAGAAATTAACAAAAGTCGGTTTCAAAAAATTTGTAGGGGATTTACAAGTTTTAAGATCAAAAGATGTTTAAATTTTAGGATAATAAACATTTTCTCTTTATTATTAACAAACTATACTTGAAAACATTATTTATTTTTCACATCATTTCCATTTTTTCTTTTTTTTTGCACCATTTATATTTACACCGTAAAAAAGAGGAACAATTTTCTTTTTAGAAAATTAAAAACATATTTTTGATCAAAAACTTCTTATTTATCATATCGATAAAGCTTTTTACTCTAAAAAATGTTGATTAACGACTTTTAAAGAGTGATAAAACTCTCAATTGTCTTTCAAAAAGAGAAATGTTTTATAGTCATTTTAGAAGCATAATGGTAGAGAAAAATGCCACCAAATTTATAGCTTAGCATTCCAACTTATTATTGTAACATCTATCATTTCTCGTTCTTCGCAATTTAAATTCAATAATAAAAAGATCCCACGATATAATGCTTATGCACAATAAAATTGAGCTTTTGCATATTAAAGTCATTTATGGAAAACTTGTAAAAATCTTGGCCTTTTGAGCTAGACATTCGATTTTTAACTTCTTGTATAATAAGACTAGCAAACGCTTATACATTTATAACGGTTAGGGAGTAAGATAGCGTCAACTATGCTCGAGTCAAGTCAAAAATTTATTCTTATTCTCACCCAGCGGTAGAAAAGTCAACATTTATGATAACACTTTTTTTATTTTTGCATTTTTTTATTAAAAAAAAAATAATTTTGGCAAATAAAATCACAATTTTTTTGTATTTTCTTGGTAAAAGGGGGTTTCGTGAAAGATATAGACAAATACAAGTGGGATCAAATCGATAGATTCCCCTCTCATACTAGAATGATACATTGTCCTCAATGTGGGGGTTTCCACCCCCTCATACTAATTTCAATGTATATTCCTAATATAAAATGGAATCTCACGTAAATCTAAAAGCACTTAACTTAATTTTGCCAAAGATTAAAGGTTTAGTCAATAAGATCAAGGATATAGGATTCCCAAAATAAGCATGCAAAGGAGTAAAGACTGAGTGAGCGTTAGACAAAACTACGAGCACGAGAGTCTTCATAATATGGGTAATCCTGACAATCATCACAGACAACAAAAACACGAGAAAAGAAGAGGTGAGCCCCATCACGTTACACTTATTAGAAAATAGAAAGAAGACAGAAACACGGGTTGCCTCTCGAGAAGCGCTTTGTTTTTGTTGACCGAGTCACGAGCTTGACTCAACCCTAAATTTAAATGTCCATGGGGAAGGTTTGGAGGATCCAGAATCCATGGGTGGGTACGTCCTCCTCCAAAGTATATGTTGAGTCTTCATGACCGATTCAACTTGAAGTTACGGTCGTTGTTGAAGATACTCAAATGGTACCTTAAGGGAAAACTATGGGGTGACGGTGAGGTCGGTCCAGGGGTCTTAAGCTTCCTGAGAAAATCTTTAATCGTGATTTAAAGAGTAGACTCGTTCACCAAAGGTTAACGACGCGGTTCTTGATTTCTGGAGTCGTGGAATCTTGTTTGTTTTCTCTTTGTAGATTTAAAGAGTTCACGTAGCTTTGTTCACGAAGTTCATTAAGTTCATTCATTTGAACTTTTCGATGATCACCCGCGGTCTTAAGGTAGAAGTTGCAATGCTTCAAGGCCCATAGGGCCTTGTGTTCAAGTTCGGATAGGGAGATGACAAGGCCTTACGTACACAAAGCTTATAAGGAGTTACACACAAGCGGTTGTCTTAAACGCGGATGTAACGGCCCATAACGCATCTTCCAATTTATCGGAGCAAGAAGCATGAGTTTTCACCTATTGGTTCTTTCTAATTACGTTTCAAACCGTTTTGAAACCTCAACTTGCCCATTAGTTTTGTGTTATGTTATGTGGTAGAAAGGCGGTGGGGTAAACCCATATTTAAGCATGCCTTTGCGAAATTTGGTCATTGCTAAAAATGAGTACCGCGATCACTAATAAGTGCGAACGGGAGGAGTTCCACACGGTGCGAAGAGAGATTTTAAGAACTTACAAACAACTCGGGCATCATTAGTGGGGAGTGCTTTTGCTTCAACCCATTTTGACAAGTAGTCAATGGCCACGAAAATGTATGTGTTCCCTCGTGAAGATGGGAACGGGGACCCATTAAAGTACGATGCCCCATATGTCAGAGATCTCGCAAACTGATGAATTGCATTTTGAGGCTTAATCACTGGTGGATTTTGCTCTTGGACGTTGACAAGTTATTATTTGTAGCGTCACACCATGTAACCAAGTCCACTGTGCATCTCGGTAAATAGTCGGCAATAGAAAACCGAATCAAAGACTTTTTTAGGCCGGTTGTCTGTAGTTGCCTCCATGATTTTGTATATAAAACCCCCAAAAACCCCCCCTAAAATATCAACAACGGAGCGGATATACCACTTAGGGTGCTACTTCATAGTTCATACACACAAGTTACAGAAAATGACCTCAAAAGAGACGTTTAATAAAATGTCACATTCGATTTAAATAAATCAGAGTAAATTCAGGTCCCAATAATTTCCTTTTTAACAAAAGTTGCAAGAGTTTAAACATGACTCAATTGTATATTTAAAGAAAAATTATTATCGAATGTGAAGAAAAACCAAGCCTTTAAAGTTTTAATATCCGCGCATCCAAATGCTCCCAATGCTCAGCTAACAAGATATAACCTGAGAAAATACATGCAAAAACGTCAACAATAATGTTGGTGAATTCATAGGTTTAAGTAAAAGCAGTATTGAAATAACTCAAATAATGTTTCAGTAAGAAAAGTAGCGTTACAATATTTATAAGTATTCTTTCTGAAATCCAAGTAGTGATTTAATAAATCAAGTAATGTTCAGAAGTGGACCACAAGAATTAAGTAATATAGACAAGAGAAACAAATCCACCAAGTCTAAATGAAATATATATTATTGCACTAAGCTCATGACCACGAAACCTTAACAAGTTTATGCCCCAAATGTATAGGATGCTTGCCCACATCCTAAAAGTACTCCCAATGTTCAATGCACCATGATCAACTTGTAACCCCAAAGAAAGGTGGGGATTGTCAGTCCCGATAGATCTACCCATAACATTCGTGCTTACTACAATAGCAATTAACGGTTCATGATAAGTAGGGACTTAATGGCAATAAGGCAACTTATGCAATAATATCCAGGCATTAATCTAGATAGCATACAATTAAATAACACTTGTGTCCAATGTAAAACAAGTAATGTGTTCAAAACTCTCAGTTTTCATATATAAGAATTCAGTGATCTCAAATCATGTAGTAAGGAAATCAAGCTTTAGTAAATTCATGAGTAAACAGCCATGTATTAAAAGTCATGTAACGCTTAAGTAATATAAATCAATAAGTTGGTTTAGTAAACAAGCATGTATTCTCACCCCGAAAACAATTTATGGAAACCATTAGAAAAGAAAAAGGTGGGGCTATGAACTCACCGAGAATAGAAGATGTGATCAAGATATCCAAACAAGGATAGTAACGAACGCCGACAATCAACCACGACCTATTAATAAAAATAATATGTGATTGATTCGCGAGCTATATAAAATACGCAACTCAATGTACATATATATAACGTGCATGACAAATGATACTTTGGAATCCATGAACTACATCACTTAATATTTATATTGATTACATATTTTCTAAAATTTTATCCCTTTTTTAGCAAAACGATCGGCTTACTTAATAGAACGCTAAATGGTCAAACTAGTTGATCTCCCTCCATCTTAAGCTTCCCTTATATGTTATTTAACTACCATATTTCACCCATAAGCCATAGTCTAAGTAATCTTATTATGAAAGACACATCAATGACACTTGTTCTAAAACAGGGTCTGCTGGACTATGAAAAAGTTTGGCACTATCTGACCTATCTAAACCTTACAGAAAATTCTGGAAAATTCAGAGAAGTCATACATATTATGAAGATGCTACAGTTTAAATTTTGTCGAAAAATATTAAGTTTTGATCCGCCTGCACACAACATCTTTACAATCAAATTTCTGGACAGCAAACACAGTTTTGACACTTAATATTGTACAAAGGGTTTGACTCACTTTTACATTCTAAAAATCAATGAGGCCTAGTTCGTTGGAAAGTAGGCTCAAAGCACTTAATCATAGGGTCCTGAAAATCTAGTAAAGCTATTGGCATGACCAAATTACACTACTCGCAAAATGAACCAAAATTCTGTGCAAAAACAGTGTGTGCAGAATTTTGCCGCTTTAGTTTTAACACTTCAAAATGTCATATCTTTTTCGTTTTTAAGAGTTGAAAGCTCAAATTTTTACCACACGTTCATTATAACGACCACCACCGCACTAATTTTTTAAATCTCAGTTTACAACAACACTCATCTTGCTGAATGAAGCCTAAACTTTCTGGTCTAATTAAAGATTTACAAACCCTCGCAAATCTTAATTTTTTCACACCAATTTCGCATTCAACATAACTACACTAACCTATAATCACTACTAAACCATTTGATCATCCTCAAATATTCACGAATCAAAAATCATCTTTTCACAAATTAACCATGGATTCTTATTATCAAAATCAACATGCATGTACATATATACTTAAAACCAAATCAAAATCAAAAAAAATACTTACAAGAAGATAGGGAAACAAGTGATTGGTCAAAACCACAAACCCTTGTGGTTTTGATGTCTTGGCCGAAAACAAGAAGGAGCAAGAGAGGACGAAAAGTCTTGATTTTTCTACTCAAATCTTGTGAAAAACACTAGTAATCAAACCTTAGATACCTTAATTGCACCCAATTGGAACAAAACCCTAAAATCAAAAATCTTGAAAAAAATTAAGAAATCATAAATCATGAAAAAACCCTTGCATGATTAATTTGAGGTTATAAAGAATGGTGGGGATTAATTTAGGAATGATTTGAGGTTAAATGGGAGTGATTTAAGAATCAAGATGAAGATTTTTGGTGGTTTGGGTGTGTGTGTATCGAACACAGTAAAGAGAGGAGGAGGGACACCAATTTTTTTTATCTGTGATATGTGTGTGTTTTTATAAAAGAGTCAAAGGTTTATATAGGTAAATCTTTATATAAAGGAGTGTTTATTTTAGGGTTTTGTAGGAGATAATTAAAAGAAAAAAGGGGTGTTTGGTTTCTAGTTTTGATGGAGTCTAAACAAAGAAACAATTAAAAAGAGTGTTTGAATTATATGTTATGTTTATATTTTATATTATTATTATTATATTTATACCACAATATTTGTTTTTTTAAAACACTTAATTGAAATATTAAAAATTATAAAAATACTATTTTGACGCGCTTTCGGCCAAATGCGGATAAAAGATGAAAAAGAATAAAATGAAAAATAAATAAGCTCTCGAAGATAAAATATGGAATTGTTGATTTGTCAACATTAAAATGGATAAATATTCAAGGCACGCTTCGTAACTAGCTAAAACGACGATTTTCGTTAAAACGGCTAAAAAACAAAATACTAAATTCCTTAAAAATTAGAAATGGAATTTAGAGCTCGGTTAAAATATTGACCATAAAATACGAGATGCTACAGTCTTCCGACCTTAAGGGAGCGCCGTCCCGGCGCTCTATTCCTCTAAATCTTCTTCGGTTAAATTGTGAAGAAATGAGGATATAGACAAGTCATCGTCGAGGTTTCCAACAGAAAGTAAATGAGAAAAAGTCAAAACATCAAATATATGCAACGTGCATAAGCGAACGGATTGAATGACGCGAGAATCCTTAAAGGAAAGATAAAATACATGACTCGAAGAAGAAGCCATTGAATACGAGGAATTTAACAAGTCGTCAATTCTTGGAAGCGATTAATGGTTCATTACCATTAGATTATCAAGTTCGCGGCGGTCGATACACATTCGGAAAAACCCATATAACAAATCACGAGTCGAAAGAAGTTCATAGCCCAAAGAATGATTCATACGGAAGAACACACGCTACGTCGGATACACATAAGCCCACTCATTTATAATTTGTCACTTACAAAAAGAGGCGTCCCAATCCTTGTAAGTAAGAATTTATAAACTTATGGTTCGGCGGTTTATAATTTCCTTATTCAAATGAAGAAGCGTCCCAATTCATTTCAATAAGACGATTATAAATCATCGTACTTAAGTATGGCCGACACACAACACAATATCAAAACAAGATCAAAAGCTACATTAAGTAAAAAGAGGTGTCTACTTGACGGCATGATTCTTCAAAATCATAACAAGTAACGAGAAGAATAATAAGATGTTAGTCCATCATGTTCCAAAGGTAAGTGCCAAAAGACGGCACGATCCGAGGTGACAAGATAAAGCCGTACTCCCATCAATTGGAAGATTTCAAAACAATGGATTACAAACACAACATACGCGATTCAAAAGCATAAGAAGAGTGTTCGGACTCGGAGTCGAACAATAAAATAACTAGTGGAATTGACAAAGTACACCGAATGTCAATATTATCAAAAAGGAAATAAAATAAAGTCACGTTAATGTTTCGGAGATCACCGCATCGCTCATAAAATATCAAAGAAAAAGAACTTATTAAGACTTACCATAGTACTATACACATATGTAGGTAATTATCATTACATAAACATTTCTGCCCTTTGCAATCTGACTTAATGGACCTATATTTCAAAATCCGTAATAGGTATAAACGAACGGTTTTCGCCTTAAACAAGATGTTAGACTCTAGTTTACTGAGATTACAAGATAAATACTCAAAGTGTTAAGATCCTAAGTGAAGTTATCATTTTACCATCATGTGCCAAATCTGATTATTTAAAACGTTTTCTTGTTCTATCGTTTTTAGCATAATTCCCATTTTATAACTCCGTTTGACCCAAAACGAAAGCCCATGTTTAAGTTTATCTAAATCCTACAGGTTTTAATTGGAAAATGGGGCACTTAATATGAAAATATTGGTCTCAAACTCATTTTGAAAATCTGGGCACAATTTATGATTAGTTTGGCCGTTCTAGTCGTAACTCATTCATCCGGAATAGTTACGGATTTATCCAAAGAACCACATGGTCCTCATATGTTTTACCCTTCACCCATGTAGAAACCCAGTAGCCTCCAAGTCAAATAAAATTAGTTATAAGCCTAACTATCTGCATTACAAATTATGGGTACACACTAAGTTTGTTTCCACGGTTTTGGTCGTATCTCGACCATCCGGAAGAGTTGGCGTTCCATCCAACTCGCCACTAGGACCTAACATATTAGCCTATTCATTAATGCAAAGATACAGTAGGATTTAAGCCAAAATTTTCCCATTAAAATACCAACTTTACTCGAAAGTTCCAAAAATTGTGGATCCAGAATTTCTAGACAAAGTTTACAAAGTGGAAGAAGAAAGCATTATATGGTTACACCAAGCCTTGAGCTTGGTGTGAGACTTCTCTCACCTATCTGGATGGATAATAGATTCTAAAGAGATCAATTTAACAGACTTTTGTTCTTAAAAAGAGTTATGTCATGGTTGATATTCATAATTGCTACATGATATGTAGATTACATCATCTTTGGTTCTACTAAAAAGTCTTTGTGTACAGAGTTTGAGCAAATAATGCACAAAAGGTTCCAGATGAGTTCAATAGGAGAGATCACTTTCTTCTTGGTTTTACAAGTTAAGTAGAAAGAGGATGGGATCTTCATTAGTCAGGACAAGTATGTTGGTAAAATCTTGAAGAAATTTGGCTTTTCTAGTATAAGGACATCCAGTACTCCTATGGAAACCAACAAGGCTTTAACTAAAGATGAAGATGGTGAGGATGTTGATGTCCATTTATACAGGTCAATGATTAGGTCATTGATGTACCTTACATCCTCTAGACCAGATATTATGTTCTCCGTTTGTGCATGCTTAAGATTTCAAGTTCAACCAAAAGTTTCCCATTTGAATGCAGTAAAAAGAATCTTTAGATACCTAAAGGGTCGACCCAATTTAGGCCTTTGGTATCCTAAGGACTCTCCTTTTATATTGGAAGCTTTTTCAAACAGTGACTATGTAGGTGCCAGTTTGGACAAGAAATCCACAACAGGAGGTTGTTAATTTCTTGGTTCAAGGTTAATCTCTTGGCAATGTAAAAAGCAGACTGTGGTGGCTAATTCAACTACTAAGGATAAATATATTGCTGCTTCTCACTGCTATGGTCAAGTGCTTTGGATCCAAAATAAGATGTTGGATTATGGATACAATTTTATGCAGACAAAGATTCATGTTGACAATAAGAGTGCCATTTGTGTTGTCAAAAATCTTGTCTACCATTCTAAAACAAAGCATATAGAGATTCGACATCATTTCATTAGAGACTCCTATGAGAAGAGATTGATAGAGATGGTCAAAATACACACTGATAATAATGTAGCTGATTTGCTCACTAAAGCTTTTGATGTGAGTAGATTTAATTTTCTGGTGGCAAGCATTTGTATGCTTAATCTGTAGCTGCATGATCTCAGGGGAGGTTAATGGTGTTAAACTGCTATGTTGTTTTGGTTGACAGTTTTTAACTTTTATTCATGGGCTATGCATAGATATGGATCCTCATGAATTCTCACATGTTTATCTAGTTATTTCTAGTGTGCTTGTGATGAATAGAGGCATGTTATTGCATAGTTATTGGAGAACAAGTTAATACTGTTAGACTAATATTATTACTATTAGACTAATATTAATACTGCCAGGCTAATGTTAGTACTGCTTGTTATCGTTAATACTGTTGGTGCATAACCAAGCACCTGAGGGTGAAGGTTCAGCAACACCCCCTGAACCCCAACCCACACCCTCTACCTCATAACCAAATTTTTCATGAACCTTAAACTAAAGCTCACATTGAGCAACTACTCCCATCTCCAACTACATATCAAAGAAAAAGAAAGAACATGTAGGAGAACCAAAAAGGACACTAAGTTACCTCAGACTAGTGTACCGCAAGACCTTGAAGCAGATGAGGTTGTACATAAGGAGGGGGTGACAGTGTGGAAAAGGCTATCACTACTGCTGCTAGCTTAGATGCAGCACAGGACAGTGACAACATAATTAGGACCCAGACTATGGCAATGCCTAATGTTGACATTCCTCATGGTATGGATATAGGTGGCAGTCCCAGGCGCCAAGACACCATAGGGGTGCTCCTGCTCAGACTAGGTCTGAGAGAGTACTTGAAAAGCCCAATGAACCACCTCTCTTAGAAGGTTACACATCTGGAAGTGGGGAGGGCATGATGGAACATCAATTTGAATTGACGGCTAATGTACTAATCACACCCTATGATTCACCTCTCCCAGGAGGTTACATACCTGGAAGTGATAATGGTAGACTAAAACTACAGGAATTGATGACTATGTGTACAAAATTGTCAAAACAGGTGCTTGACTTGAAGAAAGAGAAGGAGGAAATACAGACAGGTTGAATCTTCAGCTGATGATTTAAATGAAGAGGATACATCCAAACAGGGGAGGAGAAATGACAAGACAAAGAAATGACAAGACAAAGCAATGGCAAGACAAAGAAATGACAAGACAAAGCAATGACAAGACAAATCCAATGTTATGCAATTGCTGAAATGGAAATTGCATGAAAATTGTGGAGTTCACACTCTGTATATGGATGGTACATCTATAGAGAGTAATATGCTAGTAGATAAAAGTACCCACTGATCAAGGAATTATTGGAGAAGATGCTGAACTTGTAGTTAGAAGCTGAAGAAGAAAGTACTATGGCATTTGAGCTTATTAAGTTCATCAAATCAATGCTTGAAGAGTAGTAAAATGTTTGGATACATCCTCCAAATGACCAAGATGCTTAAACTAAAGAAACTTGATGATTGACAAGTAAATATCAAGTTTAGGGGAGGATTGTTGAGAATTTTGAGTTACCACTGCCAGTACTACTTTACTACTATTGTTTGAAGATTGATACTGCTGCTAATGACTGAAAAAATAGACTAAATAGTTAGTACTGCTCGTAATATTAGTTAGTACTTCCAGTATAAATGTTAGTACTGTTAGTATAAGAAGTTAGTACTGCTTATGTGATATGCATGAGATATATTAGGAATAGATATGCATGATCACTTAACGCGTTTTGTAAGCCCATTAGGGTTTTCCTTAGTGTATAAAAGGAACCCTACAGCATAGTTAGATATATCAATCTTTCATAGAAAACACATATCTTATAGTTAGTTATTCTGTAACCTTGGCAGAATATTTGCAATCAATATATTCAAGTTTAGTATCCATTGTTCTTCTTAGTATTGAAAGTTAGATTCCGCATAACTTGTAGTATTTACAATCATAGTTTCTCTTATAGTTAGTTTGGATTTATCCAGGTTAACTAAGCTTTAACAAGCTAAGAAGATCTATTTATTTGGGACTTAACAAATATACGCCTAAATCATGAACCTTTTATAAAAATCCAAGTCCATAAATCCTATACACATTCCTCGCCCATGATATAACAAAAGCTCAAATCAAAACCAACCTGAGCCCAAGTCAATGCTATAACACATGGTCAAACTTACTATTCCTCCATCCATTTCCCTGCCTCGTTTTTACCATTCACACAACACAGGTTAAATTCCCCCCACCCACACACACGCCTATTTATTTCTAAAAACACCTGACACCTATGACACCCATTTAAACCACGTTGGTAATCCCATGGATTCCTATTGGATACGGATATGTGGAGAGATGATCAAGGGCTCATATTTGATGATTTGAAGAATGATTTTGATGAAGGGTCAGGATTAATAAATTGGGGAGCGTCTCAAAGTCCTAGAAGCTTCATCCCCTCCTTATAAATAGAGTGCAAATCACGCAAAGGAAGGCATCTAGTGTAGTTTAGGAGTAGTGTAGATTTAGTTTTTTAGTAGCTTATTGTATTTTTAGCTTAATATCTTTTTACTGTATTTTTCCTTTCCAAAAGCTGGTAATCTTTTTTTTATTAATAAAAGTTAAGATTCTCTTCAATTTTGTTAAATCCTGTTTTACTTTTATGAAACCTGGTTTAAATATGTTTAAGCTAATAAGTGTCATTAAGCTCTTTCTACTGCTTAAGTTTGCTCAAATTTAGTTAATCTTAAAAAGCTTAACTGAATAAGGTTTTAATTTAAAAATTACATAAAAATCATAATAAGCTAAATGTGGATGATAAGCCAGAAAGGGATGGGCTTATTGGACTTTACCAGTTTGTTTTTAACAAGCTAGAGCTTATAAATAAGCTCCTTTGCGCATTTTTTATCCTTGTTTGAGCTAGGATCAAGGTATGTTCTCATTTCACTTTCTAGCTTAATTTCTTATTTTGCTTATC
>BQNB010008473.1:0-89866 GCA_026074375.1 Tanacetum coccineum
CGCAGCTCATTGGCTAAGAAATGAACCAACTGGTACGATCAAAACTTGGGAAGATCTTAAAACTAAGTTTTTAAATAAATACTGCCCACCTGGTCAAACTGCAAAGAAAATAGAGGAAATCAACAACTTTTAGCAAGAGCTAGATGAAACCCTTTATCATGCATGGGAGCGCTTTAAGAAACTCTTGATGAAGTGTCCTCAACACTATTTAACTGAGATGCAGGAGGTGATTTTGTTCTACAATGGGTTGGATGTTTCAACACGACAGATTCTTGACTCAAGAGGTTCCGTTCCAACTAAAACTGCTAGAGATGCCAAAACAGCCATCCAAGAAATGGCTGAATACTCTCAAAAATGGCATAATAGAACATCTAGAGGAAGAAGTACCTAGATTTCTGACGGACTAGATGATATACAAGCATAACTGAACAATCTCGGAAGAGAGATTAAGAAAGTGAATGAAAAAGTTTATGCTGCTCAAGTTGGATGCAAGCAATGAAAAGGACCCCATTACACCAAGGATTGCCCACTAAAAGAAGAAGGGAAAACCATAGAAGAAGCTTACTACACACAATTTGGTGGACCTTTTCAAGGAGGGGGATATAGAGCAACTGCTCCAGGGTACAACGCCAATCCTTTGTTCCAGGAGCGAAGGCAATCTATGGAAGATACCTTGAGCAAATTCATGAGTGAATCAATAAAAAGACACGAAGAAAACTCTAACTTGATTAAAGAAATCCAAGCTTCGACAGATGCTGCCATAAGGAACCAAGGAGCATTGATCAAAACTTTAGAAATTCAAATCGGGCAAATGAGCAAGGTACTACAGGAGAGAGGATTTGGAAGCCTACCAAGCTCAACTGAAACAAACCCGACAGACCAAGTCAAGTCAATTTCAACCTCTATTAAAGCTGATTCAAACTCGATATGCTGTATTGGATCTAACCAATACGCCGTATCCACTAGACAGAAAAATACACCATTATACAAGGCGAGACAAATGACAGTTCCTTTTCCAAGTCGTTTGGATAATCATTACTATGAAGAAGAGGGGAACTATGGACCAAAATTCATGGAAGCTTGTGAATCTTTACATATCAACAACGCCACCTTGCTTTATTAATGATTTCTATTTTGACAATGCCCTTGTTGACTTAGGAGCTAGCGTTAGTGTCATGCCTCTCTCGACCTACCTTAACTTAGGATTAGGCGAATTAGTTCACACTAGGTTGACAGTGGAATTGGCTGATAGGACAGTGAAATATCCAAAAGGAATTGTTGAAAATGTTCTAGTAGGAATTGGCAAATTTACTTTTCCCGTAGACTTTATAATTCTAGATATGCCCGAGGATATCAAAGTGCCCTTGATCCTTGGAAGACCATTTTTGTCTACCGCCCGTGCTAAGATTGATGTTTACAAAAGAAAATTTACTTTAAGAGTTGGGGAAGAAAAGATTATTTTCAAAAGTGTTAGACTTGCTAGTAGTATAATTAAGAGGGTCTAGATGCTAAGTTTGAGAGAACAAATGGAGCTTGATTTAGAAGCTAGGCTTATGGGAGAAACTTTGGTGATTAATAGATCATTAGACCATTTCCTGGAAGATTACATTGAATTAAATAATCTAAATGAACCATTTGAGCTTAGAAGAAATTAAAGATATGATTTGATGCCCACCATCAAGGAAGGTGGGGTAATTGGGGAATTTAGAACTAAGGATGAAGATCTTGATACAGGAATTGATGATTACCCTAGTTATTGTGATAACGATAAGAAAATCCATATAGATTGCGCTCACAAAAGACTATGCCTACCAATTAAAGTTTTCATGTATGATAGGATGGGGGGGGGGGGGGGGGGGGGGGGGGGGGGTTGTGGGGGGGGGCCCCCCCCCCCCCCCCCCCCCCCCCCCCCCCTCATTTGAATTTACACACGTCAACTTCCTCTGTTGTATTATAGTCCATGTGTTGTCAATTAAGTTTATCAATTATTAATGAAAGATTGAAATGGTGTTACAAAGGGAATTAATAGTTTGTAGGAGCCGTAATGAATGTGCTATTTTTGTTGGAACATTTTCCGTTGTATAATGATTTGCAGTTTTAGAAGATATGGAATGCTTATCCGTGATGAAGGATATGGGCGATGTTATTGTTGAGCGAACCGTTATTAAGAGAAGTTGGAAATTTAAAACAAAAATGTGTTGATGAATGTATTACCATTTACAATGGTAATAAGAAGTAACTTACCCAAAATGGTGCGATTCACAATTCGAGTTTTAAACCACACTAATGGAGCAAGTGCAACAAGATCACACCATTACTAAGGACCCGATTACATTTTGAATTGCGAAAGACAGGATGAATGGCTCACCAGCGGGCACTTTAGCGTGCTTGAGACGGAATGAAGAGAAGCTGAAGAAATGTCTAACTTAAAGGGACTTTTGCTGTAAACAAAAGTGCTCCGGGAGCAACCCGGATTGTTATTTAATTTTTTCGTGTCTGTCTTCCCAAACATCAAGCGGGTATCTGCTCCATACCATACGGCGTATTGATTGTCTGGACGTTATCAGTCTTTACTTTTTATTAAATTTTTAATCAGTATTGTCAGTTCTGGAATAGGGTAGTCACTAAATGATACGCCGTATCCACCAGACTGACCCGTTTAATTAGTTTGTTTAGTTTAGTTTAAAATTAACGTATAGAAGGTTCCATTATAGGAATGCACATGTTTTTTTATATTCTATACAGGACCTCGTGTGAAAGAATATCGACGAAGTTGGTGGAATGCATATTTTCTGGAATTCTATGTGTGTGCTGTTTGTGCTAGGATTCAGACGCTTTTTCAGCACACAATCTTGCTCATAAACACAAATTGGAGAATCTACCGAGCAAATATCAGGGGAGTTTCTCATTCTAATTCTTTTTAATTCCCGTATTTAATGTTTTATATATACAACGGGGGGGGGGGGGAGGATGTTGTATAATTCAAGTGGAGGGATGGAATTAGAATATTTTTCACACTAAAATGCTTAAATTATGCTTAATTTTTTTAAGCATACTTTTTGTGAAATTACATGTTACATAACATGCACACAATAACCCTTGTTAGATATTGTGAGGATTTAGCCTTTCCGTTTTTAAATGTTTACCCAAATTCCAAAAAAATATGAGTGTGCGGGTGATGTTGTAAACTTTAGAACTTGGCTTAGTATATCTATTCGAGACCACAATAATAAGTATTATAGATTTAATTGGAGTAACTTGTTTAAATTGGTAAATTTTAGGATTACACCCAAATCGCCTTTACATGTTGCTTATTAACTAACTACACCGGTTAGTTAACCTCTTATTTAAACATTTTTCCACTCTCATCTTTAGAGTGATGACCCACTAGAAAAACCCGTAGAGATAATCCTTTAGGAATTACACCAACTATTTGTTTCGTTACACCCTTACACCTTAACCTACCCTGTTAGATTAAGTTTAATTTACAGTTTGCTAGTTGCTTAAAGTGTAAAGTTTGTATTTCCCGATGTCCTTGTGATCATTTTCTATCATTTGTGGGTTGGAAATTTGCACATTGCAGATGGAAATGTATATTAGTATGTCAAAAACTCATGTGAATTTTATAAGTCATAATTATATGGTGAATCGAAGAACAAAAAAAGAACGATGAAATCTATCGAAAGAAAGAAATTAATCAGATTATTATGATCATGAAGATGGTGAAACTACACCTAGATTTGAAGTTTAGTTAGCAAAAAATGAGAAAAATGCAAAAAAAAAGAGAAAGAAAGTTTGAAGATAATCGTTTCGCAACTATCGAAGGAATTAAACGAAGGATCGATTATTGTTGATACGCAACAAAAATCATACGATGTAGAGTATTGTAAAAGTGGAGATATCGCACTTACATTGTAGAGTTTTTTAAAGTTTTAAGGATGATTGGGAAGTTGGCCGTTTTCTGGGAATCGCCAACTTAGGTTGTTTGTTTTTTATAATGATCTAAGTGTTTGTAAATAGTTATGTCTTATATCATGGTACAAATAAGGGTCGGGAAAGAAAGTGTCTTGCAACTTGTATCTTAAGTCTTAATCTATTTGTTTCTTGATTTTATTTAACAACAATTTACTTCCCTCTCACCTGATGATTAGCCACTGGTTTTACGCGAATGAGGACTTGTTCGAGCATGCATGTCTATTCTGTCGTTACGGCCATGTAATGTTCGTCTTAGTGCTCGGTGGTTTTGCGACTTTTGGTGTAATTTAGACTAGGTTCCTACCCTTATTTTTTCTTCTTCAATCCTAAAGGTGGGTTAAATTTGAATGTGGATTGTGATCGAACACACATGGTTTAAGTCAGTCGTGTTCCGCCATGTATGTGTGCTTCAATTGCCTTGTGGCGAGTGGTAATTCTGGTTGGAAAGATTGTAGAATGATCTACCGTAAGGCCTTACTTAAAAAAACCATATTACCATGTATAAACTTGGTGACTCCTTGGCTTTAGTGGTGGAGATGTGTATCCTTGCCAAGCTTATGATAGAATACTTATCACGACCGAGCAATTGAGTGAATTAGTTACATGTTACCACAAAGATTAGTTGAGTGATTTGAGTGTTTTCATCTTCTTATTTCGTGAGGTGTTGCTTGTTGTACTTGTAATGATCGAATAAGTGCTTAAGGAATATACTCCTTAGGGTGCATTTTTATAAACTTTATAGGCTACTGGAGGAGAAAAGTAGGATTCATGTGGGAGGATATGTGATGACATAACATAACGTTCTATTTTTATCGAATCTTTATCCCATGTTATGTAAGTGGGTAAAGTCTCTATGAGCTAGGGTTTAACAAGATCACCATTGCTTTAATCCCTAAGATAGATTATAATCAGCAAATAAGGAGGCTTTATGCGGATGCTTTAATTGTGACAGAATTAATGTGTCTAGGTCTTAGGATGATGTAACGCCTAAGTCTTAAGAATGATATGCCACCTCGAGAGAAGATATCATTGCGCTTAATAAACAAACCAACTTTCTAATTGGATTAATAATGGTTAATACAGTTTTCTTATATTTGGCTCGACCGCTCTTTTATCTTTTGTTAATTAGCTCATATGGATAAAAGTGCCTTGAATTGATTGTAGTAACCAACCAAACTATGCCAGTCTCTCAGGCTAAAAACCCCCATTTTCTCGTTAGAATTAGGAACTAGGACTGACTTAGGTTTAGAATAGAGTAGAATTAACATAGATTAGATAACCAAGCTATTAATTAAATTGATAGATTTAACCTCGCTTCAAGTGTTTGACACCCTACTTACCACGAAACTACTACCGATTGGGTACACTGCCAGTTAAAGTGTTGTTTTTGGTTTATGTTGGGTTTAAAAGACTTCAAGATGATTCTTAGAGTTACTATTGCTCAGGTATATATTAGTGTTGTCAAGCATAACTTAGTGCTGCTGGTAATACTAATGAAAATTATGCTAAGTAGTTAGTACTAGTAGTATAAAGTTACTACTGCTAGTTACTACTGTTAGTATAATTAGTACTGTTAGTATAAATTTACTGCTGCTAGTAGAAGTTAAGACTACTTAGAGATGAAGACTAAAAATATACTAAGTGGTTACTACTGCTAGTACTAAAGTTAGTACTGCTAATGTATGTTAGTACTGGTAGAGTAAACTTCTAAGTAGTTAATGCTGCTTGTGCTCAGTTACAACTGCTAGAAGAATTAATGCTGCCAGAGATGAGATCAAAGACATATCAGAGAAGAGATAAAGGTTGATTGAAGAACAAGAATACTTATAAAGATAAGTATCAATTATTTGTAAAGAAGATATGTATAAACTTATTTGTTTAAGAGATTATGTTTACTTATAGAAAAGATCATAATCACTTGACGCGTTTTGTAAGCCCATTAGGGTTTCCTTAGTGTATAAAAGGAACCCTACGACATAGATCTAGATATCCATTTTCATATTAGTATTCATAGTTTGCATAGCAATCATAGTTAGTATTCATAACTATTTAGTAATTCAAAATAGTATTCAATATATCAAAAGTTTAGTAAAGATCTTGTTTTTAATGTTTCATTGTTCTTCTTAGTATTGCAAACTAGATTCCGTATAGTTTGTGATATTCTCAATCTTAGTTTCTACTATAGTTGTCTTGGATCTTACCAATATAACTAAGCTTTAACAAGCTAAGTAAGATCTGTCAAGAAGGGATCAACAAGTGGTATAAGAGCTTGTTGAGAAACTCTGAATAAGAAGAACACTATATCTACACAAGATCTCATAATCAAAGAGAAGATGGAATCACAGTCAGAAACTACCCAAACAGTGTATGTACTAAAACTTCCTATACTCAAAATAGGAGACTATGATCTATGGAGCATGAGAATGGAGAAATATCTTACTCACATTGATTATGCTCTTTAGGAGGTTATTATGAATGGTGATGCATGAGCTATTACATCAGCAAAACAAAGTATTCATTTTTTCAATATTCATTGGGTATTATCGATGTGGGCCATACAAAGTTCTATCGGGGGATTATTATTAGGCCTTATGACCATCGAACATTACCATACTATTCAATATAAATGCCCACTATACACTCGCTATAAGTGTATTTATTCTCTATACTAATGCTTCCGTGGTGTCATATTTCCAGACACAAGACGATACTAGTCGTCAGGATCGGAGGTGGTAGCTCCAAATAGTACTTTTTCAATGTATATGGTATGCCTTTTTTTTTTATTTTTTTTTTCCCGGCAATTAACAAACATGATTCCGCGGGTCTCTTTATCTAGCGAAGTTAAGCTAAACTTTTAATAATAAAGGCTACTAGAAATCCATTCGGGTCCCTTGTGTTCTTTTTTAAAAAACAAGCATGTTATCTCCCTCGCGGGTTTCTAAAACAATTAAAGTGTAAAAAATGTGAGGCTATGAACTCACTAGATAGTATCGGAAGAAAGTAATGGCGATAGTCGAACTTGGACGTCGGCACGTAATCACCCAGAACCTATACAAAATGTATGGGTCTTAGGTTTCTAGTCGATAAAATAAAATTCACAATTTAAATACGTATATATATATATATATATATATATGATGATCAACAATTTATAATTCCCCAAGTTTTATTCTCATAGTCTTCTATGTGTTTAACATGTACTAACTTAGCTTATTTTTCACTAGTTATTACCAATTTTTGTCCAAAGGCCCTAATAGGCCCTTTTTATGAGTCCATTAAAGTAAATTTAGCCATTTCTGAAGTCTAAGACCAGATTTAACCATTAAGTGGGCCCATGGTGGTTTGGGTCCAAAGTTAAGTCCATTAGGCCACTCATATACATTAGGGCCTAATGGCCCGATATGGTCATTGTAGTCCAAATTTAAGCGTGTTTATGAGTTTATAGTAAATTTTGGGTTCACGATTGTGGGATAAGTTTATTATCAGTGGTTCATCATATAAAGTTCCCAAAAGTGGGTCCTATCATCTCGGGTTTTAGTCGCAAAAACGCTTTACAATTTTTAGTATTGATATAGACGTAAAAATTTCTATATGTTTGTGCTTACAAAAATAGTCATATCTTTCAAACCATAATTGGTATACTTATAAAATTTACATTCCTAGTTTCATTTTTAAATGTATATTATAAATCATAAGTCATTTTTATACTTATTTTAAATAAATATATAATTAAGGTCACTTCATCATACAAAGGTCAAGTTGGCATTTTTGGCTAAAAATTCACTTTCACCATTTTTGATGCCATTTTCAAACCATAATGAATTGGTTGATCATCCAATTGGTACAGATCCTACATGATTTTATCTAGGTCTCATAGTTATAGGTTTTTAACCAACTCAGTACGTAATCATGACTTTTTATACGTTCTGTCCAGCAAGGTCAGATTTGATGTCTTTTGGTAAAATGGTCATAATTGGTTCAATTTTTACTTACATTGGTATCCAATTAGCCACATTATCATCATTTAATTTTCTACAACCTAGGTAAATCAAATCAAGTCTAATACTTATGTAAAAATCCAGAACTTACTGTTTACAACAACACTAAATTTCTAATGAGTTCTAGCAAGTTTTAGTGGTTGATTTAGTCATTTTTACCCTAGATCTACACATGCATGCTACTTTTTATTACTTGATCATCAAAATACAATACATGTATATACATATAATGAAATAGAAATAAAATGATAATAAAACTTATGAAGGTTTTACCATAAGAAAAAGTAGAAAGATCCTAACCACATGATCAAAATAATGAACAGTTGATGAAGGCTTCAATCTCAAGCTTAAACTCCACCCAAAAAACTTTTGTTCACCATTTTCTTTATTCAAATATCTTGTATAAACCTTCTTATAACTTCAGCCCCAAATGATATAAAAACCTTCTTGAAAAACTTCTTTTGTTGCTTCAAAAATATAGGAAACACACTAGGTAGTCATATCCACTAGTGTGCTCATTGTTTGTTCTTGAAATTTTTTGTGAAATGAGTGTTTGTGTGTTGTTGGTGGCGTCAAGTGAGGAGGAGAAAGAGAGCAAATGCAGATTTTTTTTGATAAAATGACTAGTGTGTGTGAGTGAGATGGTATAATGTAGTCTTATGAGTGCTTAGGAAGGATTGCCAAGTGTATAACTCTTGAGGTGAGGTTCAATCACTATAGTGGACCTCCACTTAGTAATTCGCCCTAATGGGGTTATATTTAAGTGGGTGAGGTATATTACTGCACAAAATTTGTAGATACGAGTATTTTCAAAGTCTGATATTTAAAAAGGTACGGTTTGTAGTCGTTTTTCGTAAAAAGTAAAAATAGTACGAGACACAAAAAATAAAAACGAATGTAATAAAAATATTTCTACGACATTTTGAAAATATAAACTTCGATGCTTAACGTATGATTATCCGGTTCTTCGTTGACGTTACTTAATTTGCAAACGTAAACCCTAATTTCTTCCGGTTAATCGTGAGTTCATAATACATTAAAAATGAAAATTATAAATAATACCGAGGATATAATAACGACTGAATTTGATGGATTGTCACATTCACAAATCTTAGTTTCTACTATAGAGTCTTGGATTATCCAATTAAACTAAGCTTTAAACAAGCTAAGTAAGATCTGTCAAGAAAGGGATCAACATGTGGTTATTCAGAGTTTGTTGAGAAACTCTGAATAAGAAGAACACTATATCTACACAAGGATCTCATAATCAAAGGAAGATGGAAATCTCAGTCAGAAAACTACCAAACAGTGTCTGACCTGGGGCGTCCCGGGGATTTTGAGTGCCCTAGGCAGTAACTAAAAAAGGGCCCTTTTAAAAAATTATGCGTGTAAAAAAAACCATTATCGATACTGAAATAAAGCTATAAATATCCAAATATACTAATCGACACTAAAAAAAGTTTTAAATATAAAGAAATACTATTACAAAGACCATTTTATTGTGTGAATCGAGCAATTCTTCTAGCATTTCTCGAAGCAAAGTTCTTCACCATATCCTTATAATCAACATTACTTAACAAATCATTCTCAATAGCTATCATTGGCAATCCATTTAAGTCTCTCTTGTGACATTGAGGACCTTAAGTAGAACTTTAACAATTTCAGTTTTGAGAAACTTCTTTCTGCAGATGCCACTGTGACAGGGATGGTCAACAATACTCTATATGCAATTAGCGCATTCGGAAAACAATCTCGTTGTTTCAAGAATGTTAGGACATCAACAGGTCCCATATTTTCACTAGGCAAAAAGTTGTTAAGCAACCTTAACTCCATGAATAATTCATTTGCATCAATGTCTGATCATTCGCCGTTCTTTAGTGCAGCTTCGAGTTGACTACAAGACAACTTAAGACTCTTGTCATCATAGGACTTCAACTTATCACAAGAAAACAAGAAACCAAATATGTTTTCATACTCTGTGTATTGTTCGAATCTTGTTTTAAGAGAACCAATTGCCTGATCAACAATATATAAAAAATAATTGATCCTTAAGGATTCCTTCGCAGAAAATGCAAGATCATCATCATATTGTTATTATCGTAAGTTGTCTTTTTATACGATTTACACCCACTTTTAAAACGAAAACGGGATTCAATATCCCATGTCAACTGCAATTTTCGTTAGCATTCTTTATATGGCTTGAGATAGTTCCCCCCGTTTATCTTACAACTCCTCAAAGAAAGATATCTATCCTTTGACTTCTTTAATAGCGATATCGATAAGCATATCATTGGATTGTAACCTTTTGCTCACCAAATTTACCACGTATAAGATCTCAAACCAGATACCTATTGCTACTAAAAAATCTCAAAATCACCTAGTTCATTTGTGGCTAGAGATTTTTGCTTGGACTTTGGTAATTAGAGAATCATTGGAGTTTTGCAAACTTGAAGCATAAGCCTTCGTATAATCAGAAATCTGAAACCTAATCGCTTTCACACTTTCAACACGACTCTCCCAACGAGTGATGGACAATGACTTGAGAGTTAATCCTTTAACATTATCTTTCAAAATTTGCCACCTTTTGGAAGAATTGGCAAATATTGTGTAAATGCGTTGTATTATTCCAAAAAGTCTCTACCTTTAGCACAAGTATTAGCCATGTCACATAATGCAAGATTAAAACTAAGACAACCACATGCGGTATAAAACGCTCTTGGATTTATATCTAAAAACCGCTTTTGTACTCCTTGATGTTTCCCTTTCATGTTTGATCTATTGTCATAACCTTGACCACGCACATCATCAATATCAAGATCAAGGGACTTCAATTCATCTAGTGTAACATCAAAAAGTCTTTTCCCCGTGGTTTCATCAACATTCAAAAATCCTAAAAATGATTATTCTATGGTAACACATGTCGAAGAGACATTTACATACCTCAATATCAAGGACATCTGTTCTTGGTGACTTGTATCGGGGGTACAATCAAGTATCACAGAGAAATACTTTGCTTGATTTACCTTTTTAATAATTTCTGATTTGATTTCATGAGCAAGCAATAGTATTAACTCATTTTGAATTATGTGACCAAGATAATGTACATGCATGTCATCTGTCGTAATACGTTGCACATGCTCTTTGATAACAGGGTCAAATTCTTGCAACATTTCTATTAAGCCCAAAAAGTTTCCGTTGCTTTTTTTTGTACAACTTCTCATTTGTTCCACGAAATGCTAAATTGTGTTTAGCAAGAAACTTCACAACTGATATGATTCTGAAGATGACGTTTATCCAATGATCTTTCTCTTTCTCAAATTGTTCTTGCGCAGCTTTATCAATTGTCTCATTCTTTTTTACTCTTTGTCGCATCTCAAACCAGTTAGCCATATTTGTAACATGGTCTAAACCAACTTCATGCTCTTTAAGTCTCGTGCTAAGATGTTTCCAATCTGAAAAACCTTCATTACTTAACTGACCTTT
This sequence comes from Tanacetum coccineum, assembly GCA_026074375.1. Classification (NCBI taxonomy): domain Eukaryota; kingdom Viridiplantae; phylum Streptophyta; class Magnoliopsida; order Asterales; family Asteraceae; genus Tanacetum; species Tanacetum coccineum. The sequence goes on from BQNB010008473.1 coordinate 11,457, forward strand.
TGCAGTGCCTTTTCTAAGTAGTTTACAACAAAATCAAACAACTCTGTCTAGCTCTTTCGAATATACCAGCCATTCTCTATCACACTTCTCATTGTTTGGTAAAACTCTAATGTAGTAAGCAACAGTAAACCGTCTAGAACTTTTGTCTTTAGGACCCTTCTCAATAGATTTATCTCTTTTAGGACCCTCTGCTACTAGACGCTTAATCATGTCGGAACTAAGAATATCCTAATTTCTTGGATCAAATATATCAACATTAATATCAACATCAACATCCTCGACATGGTCATAATTAATATTAGTCTCCTCATCATAAACACCATCATCATCATCATCATCATCATTTTCAAGTTTAACATCATCAACATCCTCATTGTTAAACACATCACTCCTATGGTTTAACACAGTATTATTAACACCATCTTCGTCAATTTCATATCAACATATTTCATTATTGTCACCACACCAACATTACCAAATCTTCCATTATCTAAGAAGAAACTTGAGTGAGTTCTTATGACATAATTGTCTATAGTGCCACTTTGAGACTGCGTGAGTTGTTCGACTTTCTTTTTCTCCAAACGCTTTGCATATCCAGATTTTTGCTTTCTAATGGGAGGCATTGTTGCAGAGAACTAAAAGTAACCAACAAATAAGTACTCACTCTAGTACACAATTAAGCAATACACGTTGTCGAACTAAAAATCAGAAGGTATGGAGTAATCTGACAAGTGACAACTACTAGCTATATAATAAGTAAACTTATATTATTACTAAGCATTAATTTATATGATAAGATAACTAAATCAAAAGAATGTGACAAGGCATTGAGGCAATACTGACCAATTTTCATATTCCCTATTCCCTAACAACTAGAATATATCATATATGGTTCCATTATTCCAATCGGAGGTTTTTGACTTTCTGGTTTCTAAAGATTAAAATTGATCAACGCCAATCTTCTCCATCAGCACAGTGGTAAATAAATACATTATAACATTAAAAAATAAAGATAAACCTTAACAAATTGAAAACCTCAATTAAAAATTCAAAAAACTAGAAGTTTTACCTTATAGTAGCCAAAACAAATGAGAGAATTACGTATCCACCAACGTCCTAGGGTACACTGTGCTCTCAATCTCAAAACCAAAAACTATCATATATTCGTATGGTTTTTTTCTTGTTTATGGGGTGGGACGTGGTATATATATAGAGAGAATAGAATTTGAATACTAATCCTAATATAATTCGACCTTAAGAAACTGTTTCTTGTACTGGGCTTTAAATTAGGATTGTGTATAAATGAGTTGGGCTTTTAAAAATTATATACATAAGTTGGACTTTTAGAAAAATTGGTGCCCCTTAAAAACATGGGGCCCTGTGCTATGGCCTATGTTGCCCTTGTCTATCACCGGCCCTGGTGTCTGCACTAAAACTTCCTATACTCAAAACAGGAGACTATGATTATGCTATTTGGGAGGTTATTGTGAATGGTGATGCACCTGATGTTGCATCAGCTAGTGCTGAAGGTCCTATTCCTCCTAAAACTGCAGAACAAAAGCTGGCAAGAAAGAATGAATTGAAAGCAAAAAGCACTATGTTGTTGGCCATTCCTGATGAGCACCTATTGAAGTTTCATGGAATCAAGGATGCAAAGACCTTATGGGAAGCAATCAAGACCAGTTTTGGAGGCAACAAAGAATCAAAGAAAATGCAGAAAATCATTCTGAAGCAGCAATATGAGAATTTTGCTGCATCAAGATCTGAAGGACTAGATAAAACCTATGATAGGTTTCAGAAACTCATCAGCCAATTAGAAATTCATAGTGAAGTTATCTCTCAGGAAGATGCAAATATGAAGTTGCTGAGAAGTCTACCATCAGCTTGGAACAATATTGCTTTAATCATGAGAAACAAATCTAATCTAGACATATTGAGCATGGATAATTTATATAATAATCTGAAGGTGTATGAATCAGAGATTAAAGGCCAATTAAGCTCAAGCTCAAACTCTCAGAATGTGGCTTTTGTATCTTCTGAAAACACTAGCAGTACTAATGAAGAAGTTAATATTTCTCACGATGTTTCTACTGCTAGTTCACAGGGATAAGCTTCTACCTTAACTTATGCTGATGATGTCATGTTTTCCTTCTTTGCTAATCAATCTAATAGTCCACCATTAGACAATGAAGACAAAGAGCGATCAGAGCAAATTGGATACCTTGATGATTTTGAGAGATGGATCTCAAATGCTCAGGTGGGCATCTTACTCATGAGGGTAAGATAATTCTTAAAGAAGACACTAAGGAATCTGAATTTCAAGTGGCAAAGAAACTGTTGGCATTGATAAGACAAAGGAATGAATTGATAACAACTGCCATAGAGAGGTCACATTAAAAGAAATGTGGTTATAGTTAAGGTTTTGACCTTGTTCTCTATAACCTTGGCGCTGATACCAATCTGTAACACCCCCATTTTTACAATATAGCAGCGGAAGCTAATCTGGGGTATTACTTCATGGAAACAACAATCATAATCATAGAAAACGACCCAAAAGAGACGTTTGTTCAAAAGATACGTTATCATTCATTTCAAATCAGAGTTTTACAAAGGCAGGTCCCAAAATCTAGTTACATACAATGTGAATGATAACAAGTTTTAGCCATCTTCGAGTCCATGCCACTCCGTGCCGTATATTGCTCAATAACCTGAGATAAACATGCTAAAAAGTCAACACAAAGGTTGAGTGAAATTCATAGGTTTGATAAACAGTTTGAATACAAGTCATAGTGTAATAATTGTACAAACACAATTATTATGAAAATGGTATTGTTATGATCTTGGGTCACGTTATTATATACCCATTATTTGTAATAATCGCAACGAATAGTAACAGTGTATTATTGCGTTATCGTCTTGTTTGGTCTGATTGGTCTTGTCTGGTTTTGTTCCGTGTCTAAGCGCATCGCACTAACACATTATCATCAAAAGTCAATCTAATGACTTGAAGAGCTCATAATATCAACATATTAACATCCCAAAGTCAATTTAACGACTTGAAGTCAAATTTAACGACTTGTAGGATTTATAACACTAACACATTATCATCCAAAGTCAATTTAACGACTTGAAGAGCTCATAATATCAACATATTAACATCCCAAAGTCAATTTAACGACTTGAAGTCAAATTTAACGACTTGTAGGATTTTTGACACTAACACATTATCATAGTTGTAATAGTGTATCAGGATTAGCATATAACTTGTAAAAACACTTGTATTCCTGGTTTAAGCATGTATAAGTCTTGACAGTAATCACTTTGTTATTTAAGATAAAACGAGTATGTAAAAGAGTTTGTTACAAAGCATGCATCCCCTCCGAGGGTTTTTAAAAAACATGTAAATAAGTAAGGCTGAGGATATGAATTTCTCACCTGATAGGTAGATGTAATTAAATATTGCCAAAATGTAAAGATGACGACCTTATCACGTATTCTTAACCGAGGAACGGTTGATATTGCAAAAATGATAATAAACAATCACGTCACGCAACCGGGAGTAAGTATGTCAAGTATTAAGAAGATTGTATCTAGAACTTTTTTTAAGGAGTTATGAGTTTGATGAGAGTTTGGAATTATGTATCACCGTTCGGGCCATCATAATTCAAGTTTGGAATTATTGTATCACCGTTCGGGCCATCATAATTCAGAAGTCATTCAGTAAACGTTTGAGGAGCTAGGGCACTTTAAATCGTAAACCCAACAACTCAGTCAGAACGTAATACCAAGATGAAACTCCTTAATATGAAGCTCCCTAGTATTGTGATATGATATAATCGGTTTTAAGCGTTTTAATCAATATCTGGAAATGTTAAGCACGAGAAGCGTTAATTAAAGTTATGTCTTGTAAGGTTTTAAACATGATTTTATACTTTTTCAAAATGTTACATTTTAGACCCTTGAGTTTGAAAAGTGGCAGAATTTACCCTTGGAGTTTGCACTTTTACGACTTTGGTCCCTCAACTTTGAAAGATATGCCAAGTAAACCTTGGACTTTGAAAAGTGACATAATAGACCCCTATAGTTATAACTTTGATAAAATGACATATTCAGCCCTTCTAGTTATTAATTTCAGAAAGTTACGATATATACCCCTTGCATGGATTATAATTACAAAACATGTCCAAATTTCCATGCAAGCTTATTTTAACATTTCAATAGACATTTATAAGTTATAATAAACTAAAATATGAAGATTTAACGCAACGCAAGTTTAAAATAACGATTCGTTAAGCTAGGAAGCAAAACAGGTCAAATTAGGGTTTCAAAACGTAAACGCGTGGGTTTTAAGTTCAAATTCCTTCATTAATCAATAAAGTGGTTATTTTAACATTAGTTAAGCATGCTAAGATAGATTATAACAATATTTAACCATTATAACATTTAGTTTTAAGAAAAACATAAAATTAGGGTTTCGGGTGTACGGTTTTGGATCAAAATGGAAAATGAGCATGAATTGAGTTATGAAACTTTAACAAGAGTATATTTAGGATCATATGAACATTATAAGAGTGTAGGAGCAGAAGTATAATCCTTAGAACCTGGGTTTGAGCTTCAAGGAGCAAAAATGGTGGAAATGGGTCATTTCGGGTAGTATTTCCACTCGTACGCCTTGTATCTTGTTCCCGGGGCTTCAAATCTTCAAAGCTTCGCTTGATTGATCTTCTTAGATGATCCTAGGATCATATGGAGCAGAGAATGTTTGCTCAATTGGGTTATAGAAAGAAGAAGTGGGGGATGAAAATGAATGAAGGGTTTTGAGTTCTATTTATAGGCGAATGATCCTTGGAGGCTAAGGTTTCTTAAGGATTAAGGTAAGGACAGGTGGGGGGTGACTATGAGATGCTATGGGCTGAGTTGGAAGCTATGGAAGTGGTGGCAAGATTATAAAAGAGGTGATGTGGAGGTGTTTGTAGCCGCGGCTGCCATAGGTAAAAAGAAGAGTCATGTGGCTTGATTTTTGACCAAGAAAAGGTATAAGGAGCTTAGTAAGCTGATTAGGAGGGTTATGGTGCTTGTCATGGAGGTGCTTGTGTGCAAGAAATAGTTTAAAGTGGGTCAAATTACAAAGAATTTACCCGCGGGTTCAATATGGTTCGGTTAGGGTTTCTTTGAGTTTCTAGGCTTGTAATTCGAATGTACTTGATTAGGAGTGATAGATTACTGACCTTAGGTCTTGTATTAAGGATTATAATCAAGGTTTGATAAGTGGTTTAGGTTAAAATGGGTCGAAAATGAATGAAATATGTCGCGGGTTCAATTTAGGACATATTAGGGCACGTATAGGTTTATTTAGGATTTTCAAGCTTCCAATTCTTGTACATTGCTAATTTAATGATTGATAAATGTCCACAAGACTCATATTAAGCGTTATTAGCAAGAATCCATAGGTGGTTGGATTTAAAATAGGTAAAAATGAATAAACGGGTCGAATGTTCGATTTAGGGCACAATTAGGGTTTCTTGGTTTTAATTCGTGTATAATGGTAATGAAATGATGAAATGATGATTGAATACGATTGATAATGTTGTAATATAAGTTATTACAACTTATTTGAGTGTTGGTTTGGGTTTACAATAGATAAAAATAAAGAAACGGGTCATAGTTTAGAAACTAGCTTGGTTTTAGGGTTTTGAATTAGGGTTTTGAGTGTAAAAATATGTATGAAAGCTTATGAGTAGAGTAGTTTGAGTTTACACATTGTTTATTGAGTGTAGTAGCTTGTACAAAAGTGGTGGTGAAGAAACTAGAATGAAAACGGAGGTAAAACGGCTATTTTAGAGGTCATGCATTAATGACTTGTACATTAAGCTTTGAAAACTTGTAATTGACTTGGAGGGTGTTTACATTTCAAATGAGATGTTATATTACTTGTACATGAGTTTTAGTAGTTTGTACATTCACTTTAGATATTAACCCTTCATGGGTTTAGGGTTTAGAGGTGCACGATAACGGTTTAAAGCCCGTTTTGATATAACGTTGCGAATGGTACATTATAGGAATAATGTACTTTGTAAAAAGAATATGATGATATTGACTTGACATGTTATGATGTTTGCTTGACATATATGAAGACAGGATTGCCATAGATAGGTTGCGTGAGCTCGTCTACTTTAGTTATGCAAATTACATTATATATTGAGATATTGACAATGCAAGTAATGTAATAAAGCGAAAAATTTCCCCGTACAATTGTGATCATAGTAAAATAGGTTGATGAAAATTCTGAGTTGTTATAGTCTCCACCCCTTACAGAAATCTCGTCCCGAGATTTAGTTGAAAGTTATAGTGGTATTGTTTAGGAATAGATGTAGGTACTGGGCATGAATTTGATTTTTATGTTAGGCTAATCAAGGTCACAAGTCCACGTGTGTGATGCATTTATAATTATGTTGCGCACCATAATTATAATTACCTCCTTTCACACGTCTACTTATTTTCAAGATCACACCTCTTGATGACAGCCAATAGAATTTCTTCAGATCCTGATAGAACCTGGGTGGATGAAATACTTTGATTTACGGAACCTGTGGGTTATGGGCCTACCATGCTTCTGCTGCGCTACTCTGATCGTAAAGAATCGTTATTCATTAACCTTTAAAAGTCAACATCGAATAAGAATGCTATCACAAGTCTTTGTCAAAATTTTCATACCTAGTGGTATTGAAATCATTTGACATTGTATAGATTCTTGTGTGTTTCCTTGTTATTATGTTGCAAAATATAACAGAAAATTTTAGAATACGAAGATCATGGAATGAGTAATGTCAAAGAATGATTATGAATTTGTAAGAGAGTTGCTAATCACGTGAGATACAGATTTGGAAATGAACAGATATTGAAGGTAATAATGATAATGATTAAGGAATTGTTTGTACAAACGGATTGAAAGAAACTTGTTTGTACGTATGTTATATACTTAAGCCTACTTATTTATAATTTGTCACTTACAAAAAGAAGCGTTCAACTCCTTGTAACTGAGAATTTATAAATTCATAGTTCGGAGATTTATAATTTCCTTATTCAAATGAAGAAGTGACCTAATTCATTTCAATAAGATGATCATAAATCGTCTTACCTAAGCATAAAAACACGATATGGTAATGTGTAGAAAATGATATGATCATGAATGGTTAGATAATATTGAGATGTTGATTGTACTGACGCCCATATAATCGAGGATGATAATTTATGTTGCAAAGGTATGAGGAAAGTATTTAGAGTTTGAACATAATAGAATTAGTAGAATTTGACAAACGATGTATAGTTTTATTATCATTAGATAACAAGATGTAACGAAATTATCACTAGAGACTATAACTAGTCTAAGAGTTTGTTGATTCTGAGCTGGTAGATGACATCCTAAAGATCTTCCTGATTTTTTGGTTGAGAGATAGAGTGATGTTTGGAAACAGAAGTTCTTAGTTCCTACAGTTTCTAGTCTGATGGCCTACTTTGTGGCAATTCTGACACCTGAACTATGACACGATCCCTGTGTGAATTAGTATTACATTAACCTACCAAATGGACAAGGTCCTTTATATCCACGTTTCCATTAGCCTTGAAGGTTTCTTGTCTTCACATTTGGCCTACGGATGTGATCATTGTTGCGGTGTTATTGTTTACTGTTATCTGGGTAGTATTATTTTGTTTAATTGATTGTTGGATGTGGTATATTGTTTGTTGCGATCATTGGGGTAGTTCTTTGTCGACATTAATGGAATATGTTGTTGTTGTTGGTGGTGTTCCTTCTATCATCAAACTTTCATTTGTGATCATTGGTTTCTTGCACAGAATTACGCTTTATTATTTAGTCCATTAGCCTGTGAGCTATGTTGGTGGCTTCTTCTAGAGTCTGATGTTTTGAAGCAGTAACGTTTCCTTCAATGCTTTGCGTCAGTCCCCCGATGAAAGCTTCCACAAGTTTCTCGGTGTTTGGTACCATATTCGGGCATAAAACGGCTAATTCCTAGAATCTTCTAATATAAGTCTTGAGATCACTTCCATTTACAGTCAGACCATAAAATTCATCTTCCATTTTCTTGATCTCAGTTCGAGGACAATACTTGTTCGTCAGAAGCCTTTTTAACTCAGTCCAGGTGATTTGATTAGCTTGCTCTATTCCCATAGGCTGGGCATATGCATTCCACCAGGACAAGGCATCATTAGTTAAAGTACCAGTAGCAAATGTTACTTTATTTTCCTTAGCACATCTTCTTCGAGAGAATACTGATTCGGTTCGTTCAAACCAGCGAATAAGGCCTACTGCTCTTTCCGTAGCATTAAAGTAGAAAGGTTGACAGTTGATAAACTCTTTGTAGTTTCCCGTTTTTACTACAGGAGTTACAATAAGATTGGTGTTCCTGTTGGGATTACTAGCACTTGCCATGGCAGCAGTCTGTACTTCCAGGGCTGCAGTAAAATCAGCAATCATTTGCCGGATGGCATCCAAAGTTATGGCTGGTGTTTCGGATTTTAACGTCCTTTTAGGAGGCATTCTATCAACATAAGAGAACGTGTAGTAAGAATGACATCACAAGTTTAGAAAGATAATATTTAAAAGAAAATGTGATGCTGAAAATGCTTAAAGAGAAATGCTTATTTTTGAATTTTAAGCACTTAGGGGTTATGTCTATTCATGAAACGGGAACTTGATGCAATTGGTGGAAAAGATGATAAAGAGAGCGATAAGTTGGAAACCACTAAGATACGAAACAAGATTGCCCTTTATAAATAACTTGCCTTCTTACTGTACATAGTTAAGATTTGACAAGCGTTTTTATTTATACCACACATCCCGTGGCTAGGATAAAGTTATAAATAGCTTGATGATTTTGATCCGGTAGATGACATCCTAAAGATCTTCCTGATTTGTTTGGTGACGAGCTTGGATTTTCTCAATGATTTGTTCAAGATCGGAAATTCTGTAGTAAGCAAAGGCAATCTTATCCTTTTGCCCTAACTGCTTCTTTTGAAGTTTGATAATCTGAGTACCAGGATTTTTCGTTGAGTTCGGTCTTTAGTTCGTCACTATTCCTTCGTATGATCATTCTATCAATACTTTCTTCCCTCTATTTTTCTCGAGTGGTGGAAAGATGAGAGTTTCATCTAAAAGTAAATTCAAAATATCTTTGATTTTTCCATTATGTATGTTCAGATACATCTTAATTGGACATTTTCCTATTTCAAATATCTGAGGTGGGGTAGGAGTATAAACTGAGGAAGATGGTGATACCAAATCACAGGTTTGATTCCGGGATGAATTAGATAACGTAGTTGAGGAAGAAGATGGAGAATGGATTTGCTTCTTAGGTGGTAATAGTTCTTCAGGAACAAAGAAATATCGAGGATCAAATAGTAGTGATGGTGGTAATACCGAAGATGGAGTTAAAATAGCTGGTGGAGTAATATGAATCTGGTGATGAAATAGTGATGTCCTTAGCATAAAATGTTTGTACGTTCTTTAAACAAGGATTATTGTAGAAAGATGAGAATACTAGTGGGATTATATTATCTGTAGAGTTTTCCGAAGAGTTAAAAGAACTGCTTCCTGATGAAGCTGGGAAATAATCCGATGAGACCGAAGTATAGTTGAGAATATTCATAGAGGAAAAAGCATCCTCAAGATCGTAAGTAGGGTGGTTGGGAGAAGACATCTTCTATTAACACCTAGTTTTGTAATAACATAAGTTATATTATGTAAAGTATAATGATAGTATATTTACAGTACTTTGTTCCAGAATGTAGTGGCACGGAGGACTTTGTTGGCTGAAAAAGAAATGTGGTTATTGTTAAGGTTTTGACCTTGTTCTCTATAACCATGGCTCTGATACCAATCTGTAACACCCCTGTTTATACAATATAGCTGTGGAAGCTAATCTTCGGGTAATTACTTTCTATGGATACAACAATCATAAATCATAAGAAAACAACCCAAAAGAGACGTTTATTCAAAATATAGTTATCATTCATATTCAAATCAGAGTTTTGACAAAGCAGGAATCCCAAAATCAAGAAACATAAATGTGAGGATCACAAGTATAAGGCCATCCTGTCAGAGTCCATGCCCACTCCAAGCTATAAAGTTGCTTAATTACCTGAGAATAAACAAGCATAAAAAGGGTCAACACAAAGTTTGAGTGAAAATTCATAGGTTTGAAATGTAATAGTTGAAATACAAGTTTATAGTGGAAATACTGTATTGCAAGGATAATCATCAAATGGGGAACATTATTTATTGCATCTAAGATCCATGACATCATACATTAACATGGAAATCACCAAGTGATATTGGTGTAGGGACAGATGTCCCCGTGGAAAAGATAACTGCCAAGTACCTATTAGGACAAATACATACGATTGGCTATGGGTAATAACAAACGTGAGCCCGTCCACCCCCAAAGATATATTCACAATATTCGCGTTCACGTATCGCAATGCAAGTATTAATGATTTAAGAATATTAAATATTGGCACTCCTGGAAGCTACTTAGGCAATAATATATATGGAATAACAAAGCATTTAGAAAACACTTGCATTCATAGTTTTAGATCAGGTATCACACCAGGTTTTATAAATGTATTCAAAAGATATGAATATTGGGGTTAGATCTATAAGCCTTTGAAAAGTAATCACGATGTTAAAAGAGATAAACGAGTATGTAAAGAGTTTTGGTTAACAAGCATGAATCCCCCTTGCGGTTTATAAAAAATTACAAAGATTTAAAAGCGAGTTATGAACTCACATAAGTCCTTAAAAAGTAACACATTGTCATGGAAGAATAAACAGTATGTAAAAGAGTTTGTAAACAACATGTATCTCTCCCACGCGGTTTATAAAACATGTAAATAAGTAAAGTCGAGGTTATGAACTCTCACCTGGTATGTAGATGTAATAAATAGTCCTAAAATGAAAGCTCACGACCGTTATCTACAAATCTTAACAGGGAAGGTTGATATAGCAAATGATAGTAAACAGCCACGTCACGCAACCTGAGTAAATATGTTGAGTCTTAGGAAGATTGTACTCTAGAACTTTAGTTTTAAGAGTTATGAGTTTGATTGAAGAGTTTGGAATTATTGTATCACTGTTCGGGCCATCATAATTCAGAAGTCATTCAGTAAACGTTTGAGAAGCTAGGGCACTTTAAATCGTAAACCCAACAACTCAGTCAGAACGTAATACCAAGATGAAACTCCTTAATATGAAGCTCCCTAGTATTGTGATACGATATAATCGGTTTTAAGCGTTTTAATAAATATCTGGAAATGTTAAGCACGAGAAACGTTAATTAAAGTTATGTCTTATAATATTTTGAATGTGTTTTTATACTTTTTCAAAATGTTACATTTTAGACCCTTGAGTTTGAAAAGGCAAAATTTACCCTTAGAGTTTGCACTTTTACGACTTTGGTCCTTCAAGTTTAAAAGATATACCAAGTAAACCTTGTACTTTGGAAAGTGACATAATAGACCCTTATAGTTATAACTTTGATAAAATGACATTTTCAGCCCCTTTAGTTATAAGTTTCAGAAAGTTACGATATATACCCCTTGCATGGATAATATTTACAAAACATGTCCAAATTGCCATACCAGCTTATTTTAACATTTCAATAGATATTTATAAGTTATAATAAACTAAAATATGAAGATTTAATGCAACGAAAGTTTAGAATAACGATTCGTTAAGCTAGGAAGCAAAACGGGTCAAATTAGGGTTTCAAAACGTAAACGTGCGGGTTTTAAGATCAAATTTCTTCATTAATCAATAAAGTGGTTATTTTAACATTAGTTAAGCATGCTAGGATAGATTATAACAATATTTAATCATTATAACATTTAGTTTTAAGAAAAACATAAAATTAGGGTTTCGGGTGTACGGTTTTGGATCAAAATGGAAAATGAGCATGAATTGAGTTATGAAACTTTAACAAGAGTATATTTAGGATCATATGAACATTATAAGGGTGTATTAGCAGAAGTAGAACATTCAAAACCTGGGTTTGAGCTTCAAGGAGCAAAAATGTGGGAGAATGTCGTTTTGGGTAGTATTTTCCCACTCGTACGCCTTGAATCTAATTCCCGCGGGGCTTCAAATCTTCAAAGCTTCGCTTGCTTGATCTTCTTATATGATCTTAGGATCATATGGAGCAGATAATGTTTGCTCAATTAGGTTATAGAAAGAAGAAGTGGGGGATGAGTTAGAATGAAGTATATGTGCTCCTATTTATAGTGTTAGCAACACTTAGAGGCCAAGAAACTTTGATAACCAGGTTAGGACACATGGGGGGTGATGTGGAGAGGCTAGGGGATGAGTAATGAAGGCTATAATGCAAGGTGGAGGTGGTTCTAGACGTTTTAGGGGTGTTTGGTTTGATTTATACATGGCTGTTTTTGGACAGCCAACATCAGTCTCGGTAAAATGGTTTCCATTTACAAACCGTAATTCTGTTGAAGCTCAAACCACCGAGCATTGTTAGATATTTGAGTCCTCTACAACGTTTAGTTTTACATATTTGAGGGTTACTATAGAAAAATTTAGAGATAATAGCCATTTACCTACCGGTGTGGCAGAATCTTGCCGAACCTTTGCATTTCCGGCTGTGACTAATTCATTCCCGTGAATCGGGTTGATTCCACCGGAAAAATGATCACAAGACATAGGGCTATAACCTAGTGTTTTCACTTAATATCCAGATCCTATTGATATTTCTCAGATCCTATGTTTTATAGACCTGTCCGATTTTGAACTAGGACCTAGTTTTAGGTTTAGTTAAAACTAGATTAGGGTATTTCCCTGGAGGTTTAATTCTGAATATTGTTGTGAAATGAGAAAGGAAATGATTGTTAATGTTGTAATTTAAGTATTACAACTATATCAAAGTGTTGTGGGGTTATGATGGATAAAAACCAAGAAACGGGTCATGATTTAAATTTTGCTCGGGTTAGGGTTTCTGACTTTTGAATTAGGGTTTTGAGTGTAAAAATGTGTTATGAAAGCTTATGAATAGAATAATTAGGGTTTACACATTGTACATTGAGTGTAGTATCTTGCACAAGATTGGTGGTGGAAAAAACAGAATAAAAACGGAGGTTAAAACGCTAATTTTTAGAGATCATGGGCTTAATGAATTGTAACATTATGCCTTTTAAGGATTTGGTTACTTTGACTTGGAGGGTATTTTTATATTTCAAATGATATGTTATATTACTTGTACATATGCTTTAGTAGTTTTGTGCATGTCCACTTTAGATGTTAATCTTTCATGCATTTAGGGTTTTATAGGCATAACTGTAACGGTTTTTATAGCCCGGTTTTGCTATAACGTTGCTAATGGTAACATTATAGGACTAATGTCCTTTTGTAAATAAGGATATTAAGAATTGACTTGACCATTTATGATATGTTTTTCTGACATATATGAAGACAGGATTGCCATAGATAGGTTGGGTGAGCTCGTCTACTTTAGTTATGTAAGTTACATGACATACTGAGATATTGACAATGCAAGTAATGTAATAAAGCGAAAAATTTCCCCGTATAATTTTGATCATAGTAAAATAGGTTGATGAAAATTCTTGGGTTGTTATAACTATCGAGTTAGAGCATAAAGCACTTACAAGTGATTCAATTCCATCGGGAATTGATGGTGCCGATTTTGATCCGGAGGGAGACATTCTTCTACTCGAGAAGTTATTAAATGATGATATAACATTTCCTCTCCCTCCGAAAGAACTTCATTTTAAGGGATTTAAAGTAATAAAATCTTATGTTTTTACGGATATTAAGGACGGTTATCATGATTCGGAGGGAGATATAATCTATCTTAAGAGTTTGCTTATTAATGACACTATCCCTAATCTCCCTCCTGAGGTATTTTTTGATCATGACCCAAAAAGCTTAAATGATGAACCTGATAATGATGATTTGAAGAGTATGATCAAAGTTTTCGACCCCGAGATTCATGAGAAAATTATTTCTTTAACATATGTGAGGTTACCCTTTGAGGATTGCCATTATTTCCCCCTCACATTTGTTATCAAAATCTTTCTTCCTTTCCTTACCTATCTTGTGAATTCTCTTTTTCTTCTCTCCTCCGGGAGTGAGGACACCATTTTTGACCCTGGCATCTCCGCTTATAGTTTCTATTCCTTAGAGCCGGTGGCATATGGAAGTCCGATGAAGATTTTTCCATTTTTCTATTTCTGCCTCAAGGACAAAAGAATTCGGGGCGAGTCAAGCTAGAGACTCGCACAAAAACAAGCGCTTCTCGAGAAGCAACCCTTGTTTTCTATCTTCTTTTTCTATTTTCTAATAAGTGTGACGTGAGGAGGCTTGCCTCTTCCTTTCCCGTGTTTTGTGGCTTGTGTTTAATGTTCATGATTGCCCGATTTATGAAGACTTTTGTACTCGTGGTTTTGTCCATCGTTCACTCAAGCTTCAATCCTTAGCACGCTTATTTATGGGAATCCAATATCCTAGATCTTATTGACTAACGTTTATCTATTAGCATAATTAATAAACAGCTTTAGATTTACGTAGAGACCCTTTAAACATTGAGGACAATGTTTAGTTCTAGTATGGGGGTATCTTTCGATTTGATCTTACTTGCATTTGCCTTGTCTTCATGTAACCCCGTTTTGCCACTAAAATACCAAAAATATGTGATTTTATGCCAAAATTAAAAAAAATCAAAAATAAAATAAGTGTTTTGACGCAAATTTTTGACTTTCTGATGGTGAGAAGAAGAATAAAATTTGATTTGATCAAGCATTTGCGCTCTAGCTTGCCCCTTAACCTATATAAATGAGAATTTTTGCTAGTCTTTATACAAGAAGCTTTAAAACGCGAATTCTAGCTTGTAAAAGCCAAGAGTTTGTAAGTTTCCATAATAGACTTTAAATATGCAAAGTTTGATTTTATTAGACTAAGCATTCGGGGATCTTTTTATTAAAGATTTTAAATTTGCGAAGAACGAAAAATGATAGAGTTTCATATAAGTTAGATGCTAAGCGTGGAGTAGTTGGAACTCTTTAGAGCTCATAGAGGTTGATTGTTGCTTTTTGCTCCCATCAGCTTAATAAACGTTATATAATTGTTAAATAAATAAAGTTACTTTGGTTTTTGCGATTCTTAGTTTAGATCCCTTCGTAGAGATTCCTTCTGGTGAAAGTAAGGTACACATCGAGGTTTTGTCAGTGTTGTGGGGAAAATATGCTTACGGATTCTGACGGCTCACTACCGTTGTCTAGGTAGTTAAAAGACCACAGGACTTGAAATTTGGCTATAATAATAATAATAATGTAATAAACCGAAGCCGAAATAAGACCACTGGACCATGGTCGGCTCGCATACCGATGTGGCAGTCGTTTAAAGGGTGGAGGTAATAATAATAATAAATCCGAGACTGATAAAAGTTTACTGGACCATGGTCGGCTCGCATACCGATGTGGCAGTTTTCAAAAAGGTCAAGGATCTCCTGGTCGAAATAAGACTCTTGGATCATGGTCGGCTCGCATACACCACATGACTTAAAATTTGGCTAATAATAATAATAATAATAATAATAATAATAATAATAATAAAGCCAAATTTTGACTCCGGGGTTATCTAAATAAAGCCTCCGTCTCTGGACTCGTAGTTGAGTTGTTTCGGATGAAATAAAAAGGATAACCCCTAAATCATGCGAATTTAAAACCTTAATGTGGACCTTATTCTCACCGTATCGTCTCTTTAGGAAATTATTTCAAACTAATTGTGGTCTAAACCGGGTTTACTTTATATGAATAAGGACATAATTTATTTGTCGTCAATCGTAAAAATAAAATCTTTAGAGGATTTAGGAATAAGGGAGCAGAAAGTAGCTATGCGTACACAATTTGCATTTATGAGTAGTGTTAGCATCTTAACTTGTATTTAACAATGATTTCGTTTTTAAGCTTGGTTTGAGGCGGGTGAAAAATCGACGACGATGAATTTATCCTTTTGGACACTATTTTAAAAGTGTTTCTTGTTCCGTGATCCTAAAAGTTATGATTATGAAAGTCAAACATGTTCTCCCTTTAAAAAATAATAATAATAATAATAATAATAAATATATATATATATAATGATAATAATAAATGTATGCAAAAATGATAAAACGAGGCGTTTTAAACTAGTGATTTCTTAATCCCCTTAGATGAACACTTAGCTACTTTTTGAGGTAATTAGTTTAGGGGGTTGAAATATTTAGTTTCCTATGTGTGTATATGACATTGCGTGAGGACACGGCAATAGCTTAGTATGGGAGATTTTTGATATGTGTTTAATCATATATCAATTTTCTTTATTAAAACGAGCTTAAATGACCAAAAATACATGGAAAATACATTGTATATGTGTGTTTTATCAATTGTATTATGCATGTAACTGATATTCATAAAAGGACAAAAACGAAGCCAAAAAGGACAAAAACGAGCACGAGATTGGAAGAGCGTGAGAAAACAAAGCCAGAAACGTATTCATGGGCGAACCCGAACCCGTTTAATGGGCCAAGTCAGCCCATTAATACTTGATTTATGATACCTTTGCTTAAAATATAAACAAGTCCAAAATCCCTAATCCAAATCGGTCCAAACCCAAATGTTAAAAGCCTATACTTAAAATAGAACCCGGATCCAAGACAGTATAATAAAAACACGCACCTAAAGTTACTGTACATCCTCCTTCCTCCCATTTTCACCATAACAAGTAACAGGGTAAAACTTCCCTTCTTCACACGCGCCCCTCCCTTCTAGAAGGCCAACGTGGCTCCTCTGACATCACAGTAGGCCACATTGGCAATCCCAAGCTATTTCATTAGATAATGAGACATGGAGGGGATCCAATGGCTAAAAACGGATGGATTGAAGGTTTGTTATGATTCAAGGGCTTAGATTGAGGCAAATGGACGATCCTCAAGTCCTAGAAGCTTCCCCTCCTCACTATAAATAGAGAGAGGCACTCACACAGTAGACAAGTAGTTTTTATCTAGCTTTTTAGTGTAATTTTCAACTTATTGTAGTTTTCTTATTGTAATTTCATTTTAAACATCTTGTAATCCTTTTATTATTAATAAAATTCAGTTTCTCTTAAATTGTGTTGAATTCATGTTTTTAAGTTTTATGCAAATTTGCTTAAAATGTGTTTAGATACTACGTAATAAGCTCAATAAGCTCATTTTACCTTCAAAGCAATCACTTATTCAGTTAAGCTTGTTTAAAGCTAAGCTAAATAAGCTAGTAATTCAAATCATCCTCAAAAGTCTCATAAGCTATAAATGGAAGATAAGCCATAAATGGATGGGCTTATAGGTTTGTACCAGCTTATGTAAATAAGCTAGAGCTTGTAGATAAGCTCTAAAGAGCATTTATGTATCCTTGTTTTGAGCAAATGACAAGGTTAGTTTACTTTTACTCATTTTAGCTTAATTTCTTATTCCACTTATTAAACTACTTATTTGTGTTTATTCTTAGCTTATTTTTTGTTAGGATTAAGAAAAAGACTCGGTCACCCCATGCTTTCTTATATTTAGCATAGCTCATAGTTTTTATTAGTAATCGTATGATTTATGGTGTGGGCCGGGTCTTTACCCACTGTAAGCCCACACCATAGCCCGTTTTATAGGGCATTTTTGTAAGAACTATTTAAACCCTCTCCACACATGGAGAGGGTGTTGGTGAAATCATTTGACACACACTTCTAAGTGTGTTTTTCTCTAGTTTTCTCTCCATCCATCTCTCTCTCTCTAACTTTCTCTTTCTAAAGATGATTACTTCCATCTTTGAGCTACCTAGACCACCGGATCTGAATTTCTTTGATTCTAACAATTGGTATCAAGAGCCATGGTTACACTCTTGGGTCGGGTTACATTTATTAGTCCAGTTTGGTCTCAAATCTGTTACTTTTGTTATTTTGGTGTGTTGATTCGGGGCTGTTAGATTTTTCAGCCTTTAACAGCTTATTGCGTGTCAGCTTATTGCGTGTCTGATTCTGTGGTCAAAATATGTCCTTTTGTTATAAATATGTCACAGTTTGTGGTGGATCTGTGTTTGTTTTTTTTCTTGCTGTCAACAGCTCATTTACAGTCCATTTTTGACTAATTCTTGGGCTTATCTTTAGGAATAAGCCACAAATGGATTTCGGGTTTGGTGTCATATGAATCTGCTGTTTTCTTCCTTTATTTTTGAGCTTATTACAAGACTAATGTTAAAGATAAGCAGATATGGGTTTGGGTGTTCATAGTAGCGACTTGGCAGAAAAACAAGAAACACATCTGAAGTCTGTTGCAAAAAGACAAAAGTATAAAAGTGACAGCTCATTGCGTTTTGACCGGTCAACTGCGTTTTGACTGGTCAACTGCGTTTTGTTGGTTGCGTTTAGGCAGATTGCGTTTTGGTGTTGCGATTTGTCCCAAGTTAAAGACCATTTATATTGAAAAACAAAACGCTATGCTGCCAAAATTTCAAAAACATTGCGTTTTGTCCAAAGACGCAACACTGCGTTTTGTCTAAAACACCATATTGTGTTTTGCTAGTTAAGACTGCGTTTTGTCTCATATTGATTGCGTTTTGTCTTGGTTGCGTTTTGCTACCCACAGCCAAACCGAGTCAACTCGGTATTTACCGAGTTGACCCAGTCAAACTCAAATGAGTCAAGTCTGTCAATGAAGAAAGAACTAGGACAAAAAGATCACAACAGACTTGAATGATAAACCACAACAAACCAAATCCATTACTTCAAAATAAACCTAACATTACAACAACAATCGACAACATTGACAACCACCACTTTCATGGTTTTCTATTGATTTTGTAAATCCCGTTAATTCAACTTTATGGTTTTAATCATAGACGTGTAAAATCCCACATACCCCTAGTGAACGTTAATTGGATTTAAACCACAACATCAATCACATTATTTCTTAGATCCTTAATTTTGTTTCCACACCATCGAATTTCAATGGAATCTTCTAATTCTAATTCAAAAGAGAGAGAGCTTCAACTGACGCAACGGCTCGCAAAACAAAGGCACTCCATCTGCATGACATGGTTTGAACAACTCGAGACCACATCTTCAATGTAATCTCTATCTCCTTAATTGCCTTATGATGTTGATGCATTTAAAAACAGCATTTTCGCTCATTCTTGGTGGAAGAGCATCAGACCTCAATGAAAGATGTATCATAAATCTGGATCAGTTAAAGGCTACAAACTTGAAAGAAGAGAAATCTTCATGGGGTTAATGCAAAGACTTGTCTTCAAGCACTCAGAACACAGTTCAAGGAATTTCTTGCCTCCAAAGGGGTAAATGCAACGGATCTTCTGAATCAAGGTTGGCAACAAGACTTCGAAGACTTCACGCGCTGTGAACCTAGTGCGTACAGACGTGATTTACTTGAGACTTTTGATACACTTGAAGCGGTCATTCATAAAGCTGTAATTACATATGGTAGATTACAGCTACAGTCACAAAGAATTTAGATAAATCCAGTTCAAGCAGTGGATGACGGGGGGGGGGCAGTTTGAATGTCTCGAACAAAAGCAGTTGGATAGAGTTAGAAAACCACAATGCACTCAGCAAATCAGTGAATGAAACTCAGTTACAACAACACGAGAGTTTGGTCACTGAGAGTACAACATTAGAGGCTAATTTGAACTCAGACGTTAAAGCATTGGATGCTGGGTCGGTTATTACTGAAAGCAGCGAGAGACAATATCCTCAGATATGCATGATACAAAGCAACAGTTCAAGGACTTATATCCACACATGATGTGGTTGCAAATATCAGACCAGTAAATGACCAACTACCATCTGCTGAGGTACATTTGACTGCTCCACATAATGTCCTTGCTACTGAACAATATCAAGCAAAAAGTCCTTTGCTTAAAGCTGAGCTTGTCAAATCAAAAGAAATGATTGAAAAAGAAACGTATAATGAACTTTCACGCAGGTTCTTATTACTTGAAAAACATTGTATTTCACTTGAAATTTCAATGCAACAAAAGGAAGAAAATTTTCAAAGTAACAAACCATGTAAAAACCAGGATGCTCCTGAGTTTTGTGAATTTTTTGAGATAAATGATTTGAAAGCTCAGCTAAGGCCAAAACCACTCAATTGCAACTTAAAGAATCAAATTAAAAGTGTGAAGGAAGCAAGTAATGAAGCCAAGGTTAAACATGAAATTGATGTTTTGGAAACAATAAACATTGAACTAGAAAGTAGTGTGGCTAAATTACTTGCAGAGAATGAGAAGTTAAATAAGGAAAATGAGCATTTAAAACAGACTTACAAAGAACTTTATGATTCTATCAAAAAGACACGAATTTCAGGACTGAAAGATCATAAGGACTCACTGGATTGGTCAGTAAATAGGTAAGACTGCTTTAAAAATGCTGATTTTAAAGCTCAGATTCAGGAAAAGGTTTTTGCGAATGTAGCATTGAAAAACGAATTAAGAAAGTTAAAAGGAAATAGCGTGGATACTAAGTTTGCCAAAGCATCAATCTTGGGGAAACCGCCTTTACAACCATCTATAGAAACCATTTAGTTGTTAGACAACCGAATGCGTTTACGTCTGAACGACCTAGAATTTCAAGACCACGGTTTGCCTCCCAAGTTGATGAGAAAAATGATTTGTCAAAAACAGTCACTCCTCATTATTTGCCTAAAGTTAGAGAATCTGCTGCTGCAAAACCTCATCAGGTGAATGCACCTAACTACTCTAGGAATAGTCATAAAGAATCGTATGGTTCTAATGATATGGTTCATGCGTACTTTCTAGAGGATGCTAGGAAAATGACACAAGACAAAACCAGGATTCCTAGTCATAAGGATATGGCCTCTACTAGAGCACACTGCACTCCTAATGCTTGTACACCAAAACCTAGAAACATATATAGGAGTTCTCCTGTATCTAAGTGTAGTGGTGGAATGTCAAATGGTGAGCCTCTAGTAGATCACTCTAGGAATTCTAGTTTCTTCTTGGACTCCAAAAAATTTGTTTGTTCGATTTGTCATAAATATATCTTTAATACAAATCATGATGATTGTATAACAAAGATCCTGAATAAGGTGAATTCTCGTGCTAAAGTTC
Source organism: Tanacetum coccineum (assembly GCA_026074375.1). Lineage (NCBI taxonomy): Eukaryota > Viridiplantae > Streptophyta > Magnoliopsida > Asterales > Asteraceae > Tanacetum > Tanacetum coccineum. The sequence goes on from BQNB010008473.1 coordinate 32,637, forward strand.
AGTCCCCCAAGATCAGATACAAACAATCCCGTTGAACCAAAGAACCATTATCAAAAACTGGTAGGCGAATGGTATAGGACAAGGTTTTTTCTCTCAATAAGTCTTCCGTGTTGCATTGAGAACCACACACTCCTAGATCTTATCGTATGTGGAAACCAACGTGGTTGAATTTTCAAGATGTTAGGTCTGTACGGTGGAACTACTGGAAAGGTGTTCACTAGATGCACAAACCAAAGTTGGACAATGTGAATCTTCCAAATGGTTCAAATGTATGATTCACTACCCATCATGAATGCAATCGAACTCTTTATGTGAGTGCAGGTACTTCTAATCAAGTGCAGGTACATCTGTCATCCTTAAGGTAAGACGCGAGTTAGTTACCAAAAAGACTGATATCTCATACGTCAGGAGTTCAAGGAATTCAAATCTGATGAACATGCTTCAAATGACGTTTGATCAAAACGGTTCAAACCTCGTTCCTTAATGTCAAATGGCGTCTGTTGGCATCTCTTCAAGCCATGTTCCTTAAAGTAAAAAAGGTGTACGCCTTTAGAGAAAAGGAGAGTGTACGTGTTAGTGCATTTATCCTTGACAACGAAAAGAGAAATCTTTTCGGTCATGAGCTAATATAACAAAACATTCCAAGTTTTGAGCTCATGGTAATGGCTTGTAATCAAATGTTAGATTGCAACCCCATCTTCAAACAAAAGGAAAATGTACGTATTAGTGCATTTATCCTTAATAACGAAATCTTTTCGGTCTTGAGCTACTTTCGAAACACTCAATGTTTGTTAGACTCAATTTCAAAGTCGATGGCTTTCGTATATTCTTCTGTACGAATCTAGTTTTTCAAAGAAAAAAAGAGTGTACGCTTCAGTGCGCTTTATCTTCACAAAGAAGAGAAATCTTCTTGTGTTTGACCATTCTCATTACCAAGCTTCATATTTTCCCATGCTTGTTTTTTAGTTAAGTGGACAATAGACATTAGTGGTGATTATAATTCACTAGATCAAAATGGCAATCGCTATATATTGCCAATTTTTGAAGGGGAGAATGTCGAATTTAGTGATTAAATGGTTTTATCTTGGTCTTTGTATGTGTATAAATATGGTCAAATGTGGATAGTGGTAGGGTGTTAATCTTCTCGTTTGTAGGGTGTTAAATCTGCTCTGCTAGGGATTAAGATAAATCTAAAATGCCTTGTATCTTGCTTAAATGTTTAGATACAGCTGCTTATTCCTTGATGGGCGGAATGTTAACCTATCGTATGGAGGTTTGGTGATCATGTTGGGCAGCTTCTTAGGCTAATTGTCCATGTCTTGGGCCAAATAAGACCAATAAACCTCTTAGGTCTATTCCAAAGGACATTTGTCTTTTGGTCTCTCATTACAGGCTTAGTAACTTGCCATTGAGCCTATAGATAAGGTCTAGACCATTCCGAACAAGGTTGACCAATGTTGACTTAATCCCAATGTTCAGTGTCTCTAATGTGGAATATTTCGTGCTAATCTGAATATTCAAGGGCATGTCAAACTCAAGGCCGAACATTCTTTATCTAACAGTTGTTTTACTATGCCTATGTTTGTCTATCTTTGTTGATATTCTATAACAGATATGATGGCAGAAGAGAATATTCCTGCACTTGAACCTACAAGATAAGATGAACAGATCCTTCATTGCTCAGAACAGTTACTGGATTGGAAAGGGAAACCTTCTCTAAGAGCTACAGAAGTTGCAGAAGAATCCTATCTTCTACATTTCAGTTTATATTTCAAGTACAAAACTTGGTAGGCATTCACTGCATCAGTAAATTCCTTCTATCTACATTTCAGCTTTCTGGAATACTATGACTCATGATGCAAAGACTGGGGCTTATAGCTTTTCAAAACTTGATGGAAAAATGTTTACTCTGAGTGCTGATCTTTTCGAAAGGCCTTTAGAGATAACTCTTGCATGACAACATCATCCTAACCTGAATTAGCTTTGGAATTAGGTTAACTTCTATCAGCTTAATGTAAGCTCAAAGAAGAAGCTGTTGCAAGAGAAGTATCATGCTCTCATGCACGAAATGTGTTTGGTTCCGGACCAGACCTTGAGCCTCTCATGCAAGAAGGGACCAGACTGATCAAACTCTGGAATATTACATGCGGGGTCTCTTGCTGGACCAAACCCTGAGCACATGGATGATGATTTCCTCGCGACTGGGCCTACTCCAAAAGGTTCATGAAAATCCTGAAAGCTCATATAAAAGAGAACGTGTCATCGAAGAGAAATCCAGAAAGTCATTTTGGTTCTATGTCTTCCATGAAAAATCTCGATGACACTTATAACATTGGGGATCAATTTCTTTATGACAAACTAACCAAAGATGATCAGGAGAAATCTAAAGTTATAGAGGAGTCTGATTCCACCATACCTGATCTAAGTCATCAGACAGTAACGTCAACTCCTCCAGTGATTGATCCCTTCACAGATGTCTCATCTACTAAGCCGTCGTCACTGGTCACTCCTCCACCAATCAACACGGAAGCTACAACAATCATCCTCTTCCCGAATTGTTATCCCAACCTACATGCATTCAGTAAATCAACCACAAGAGCACATCGAAAAATAGACCAAGGATCATCCGCTTGACAAGATTATTGGTGATCCTTCCAGACCTGGTATCACAGACTCCAACTACAAACGAAGCCTGCTCTGATACTATGATGGTCTCCTCTCTTCAAGTGAACGCAAAAGTTATAAAGATGCATTAACCAAATCTTGTTGGTTTGATGCCATGAAAAGCTTCATGAGTTTGAACATTTGGAGATTTGGAAGCTAGTACCTCGTCCAGATCAAGCGATGATTTTTTACCTTGAAGTGGATTTATAAGGTGAAATTAGATGAACTGGGAGGTGCTATGAAAAACAAGGCAAATCAAGGAGCAAAAGGAAAATGGATTTTTGAGTGGTTGAGCTTACTACGCTCGGTATAGGAATAGATTTCAGCTTGCAGATATCTTCTCCAAACCTTAGGACAAGAAAAACTTGAATTTCTCATGAAAAAGGTTGGAATGTAAGCTGGTTCTAGAAAACGATGAAAAAGCTGGCGGACGAACTGAAGCGTTATGGTGGTATCTTTCATAGTATCTATGTAAATATATAAACCAGAAAAATACAAAAGATTTTCATTTTTTATAGATAAAACTTTTCAAAAACAAAATCCAAAAATATAAAATCAAAAAATACCAAAAATATGTTTTTCATGACATGTCTTCTAGCATCAATAATATTTAAGGCGTTAGAAATGTCATTCAATAATGACACGGTGCTGTAAATAAAGTTCGAACAGAAGTTTCAATATGTTTTTCAAAACATTGTCAAAATGGGCTTGCAGTTATTTCAGACTGCAACCCGGGTCTTCAAATGAGGATAAGCACGTCGCCAAAAAAGACGGTTGTTTTTATTCCTAACAAACGGAGTGATTAAGTTCTTCCCGGGCATGGATTACTTTATATCCATGCAACTCCGATTTAATGTACGCTTCAGTGCATTATTTCTTGATAAAGAAGAGAAGTCTTCTTTTTAACCAAATAATTTTTCTTCTATGATTCTTCAAAAATTATTTGTGTTAACCATGGTGGAAAAGGTGTTGTCTTTCAAAACTTAATCAGTCATCTAAGTCTCTCATCAGAAAAAGATTTTTAAAAGAATTTTCTATCACTCAAACAATGTCTACAGCTCTTTAAATAGAAAACGGGACATTATTTGAGGGGGAGAAATGTGCTAATAATTCTTTCAAAACGATCTTTTTGAATAATCAAGGAGTAAACAAAAAAGGTTTGACAATAACTAATCATGATTTAAAGGGGAGTTAATTAATTTTAACTCATTTAGACTTTAGATGTTATGTGCTTCAACCTTTAGGACTTAGAATGAAACATATGGCAATTAGGTACTTGCTTCCTTGAACTTACATCAGAAAGGTTCTAGATTGCCAGTGGTATAAGTTTTATAACCCGAACGATTTTTTCTCAAAATTATTGATTTCATAAATCAAGTTCGGGTTAATCATTTGAAAAGTGTTCTAATCAAATCAGAATCAATTTTCGACACTACAAACAGATTTTCAAGAAATCTCGACCACTCGAATAAATACAATAGATCTTTAAATAGAATACGGGTCTTTGTTCGAGGGGGAGAAAGTGTTTTCGAATTATCTTCAACATGTCACGGTAATTATATGGAAAAAGTTTTAACTTAACGGACAATAATTTGAGGGGGAGTTTTAACTCCAAGGGCTTCATTTGTCATAAGTTGTTAACTTTAGAGCCTTAAATATAATTTCAAGATTAGTGACTTAGGCTTTAATAAACTACACATCGATCATATATTTGACAACACTTCATAGTTTTAAAATGCTTAGGTTTGTTTGTGATATATATTTATGTAGTTTTAGAAGCCTTTGAAGTTGAAGATATGTTTCTGATTCGATTAGTATTTCCCCTATCAGTTAATCTCTAAGATTACTTTCAAAGGAGTAGAATTTATTGTCAAAAGAGGTACACATAGGTTTGATAAGTATGATGATACCTTTAGTAGACATTATCCCCCATCTGCAGGAGAATGTGTTTACATCAAGAACTTAGTTGACTTGGTATTACTCATTTCGGGCTATTTAGAGGAATAATTGTGACCATCGAGACTTAGCTAACCTTTGTGTTTCAATTTATTCATTCAACTATTATGGTAAGGAGATTACGCTCATCGGACTTAATTGACTTGATGTTATGATTTAGATTTATTTGTGTTAATTCTCGAATATCTTGTTGTGGTCTACTCAAGAAAGGATTGCTGGTCGAGGGAAAAGCTAGTACATCTTCCATCTGGAGGGAGAGTATTGAGACGGACTACAGATTGCTAAACTTGGGACAAACTGAACTCATTTCCACCTTAGTTTGAATATTTCGGTACCTGTCTCATACACCAATCTTGTACATCAATAGTAGTGTGGTGGGTAAATCAGTGTTATGTGTCAGTTTTTAATGAATTTTTCCATGAGGTTTTCCTGTTAAACTCCAAATATTTATAAACTCATCATAACTGACACTAACAGAGTCCCTCATTAATTGAGGGGGAGCATTTATAGGTTCCAATATCGGCTTGTATTTAATCAGACCACATTTTCTCCTAAATTTTCTAACATATTTAAATCAATTGAGATCCTAAATCTCAAAGGGTAGTATTCCTGATAGACAACAATGACCGAAAGATCATGAGGTTCAATGAGATATACAAGTTTAGTGGTGGGACATTAACTCGTATTTTGGAAGCCCTAGATTACAAAGTCAAGGAATTCAAGGTCAAGCGGCTCAATCCGGGTATGAATACGCGATTCTGGACTGAAAAGGACGTAACAAGGAGCAAAGAGTTCATAGCGGCAATTGAAAGGCGACTGAAGACGAGAAAGATCTACCAGAATCTGAAATGCTTTGTTGGTGGACGTGTTCATGATATTGACTACAAACTTCTTTAGAGAACAGAATGATATCGTCATTCCAATTAAAAGGTCAATATCATGTGTATTATATTGTAGACTTTGTACATTATTTAGTTGTGTAGTTATTAGTGTTATGTGTCAGTTTATAAATTTTTCATAAGTTTCTCGTTAAACTCTAAATCATTTATAAAATCATCATAACTGACACTAACAGAATCCCTCATCAATTGACGGGAGCATATATAGGTTTCAATATCGGCTGGTATTTAATCAGACCACATTTTCTCCCAAATTTTTCTAACATATTTAAATCAATTGAGATCCTAAATCTCAAAGGGTTTGAAATTTTAATCAGGGGAGAGAATGTGATTTAAATTTTAAATCCGATAAAAATGTGATCTATTAAGACTCAAGCAGGTACTCCTCCCTCCTTGTGCCAAACAGTTTCGATTATCGACGCACTTGTTGAGGGGGAGCATTTCTAAAATAATCAAAACAATCAAGGTACAATGGCTTTGATATCTATATCACAAGTACCTTGATTGATTTTTCAATTAGTTTTTTGGTGAAGTGAACTGTACCAAAAGACCGACCTTTACTTACTTTATCAGAGGTATAAGGATGATAAGGTTAGGTACATGTTCCCATGATCCCGCCAGAGCCGGTGTGATCTACCTAGGGACAATCTACTAGTTAGTGTAGAAGTCCTTAGGCATGATTACAAAAGGAGTAATGTGAGAATAAGGGAATAGAGCAGACTAAGATGGAGCTAATACTGGAACACACACAACAAGGTACTAGTAATGAAGTCTCGGTAAGCACTGAAGGGGTTGAAGAATGAAAAAGAAATGTTAAGATAAAGGGTGAAAAGAAAGCAGCCCTCCTTAAACATTAGGCAGAAACCGGGTCACTACATATGCTGTCAGAATCACATGGTTGATTGCTGACATTGAAGACAAGTATCATGGACCCAGTGATACGCTGCACAACCCTCCCTAGCCACTCAAGATCCCTCAAAGGATTCTTGTTTCATTTCTCACGGAGATCAATACATTTCTATCGTCTCTCTCACTCCGAGCTAGATGATATTGAAAAGGTGGCAGTCCGCTCCAGCCTCCGACTACCAAAAACCAAAAATGCACTATTGAGTCTAGAGCCATGAGATCATCCAAAAATCTCGTTAGGACACTAATCCATATTGTGCTTGTTTCTCACACACTGTGACAACAAGTAAAGATTTTAAGAGTCCTTCGCATTATCCTCGTGGTATTGCCAGAACATCCGAGTGATACGAAAGTATTCACAATGAAGATGGAAATCCTTCTAGAGCCAACATTAAACAAGCTCTTGGTAGGTGACATGTGAGATCCTCTTGAGGATCAAGCTTGTGACAACTGGAAAGAAACGATGGTGCGATTCTTTATGAATCAAACTTGTTCCAGGAAGTGAATTGACGAGTAGTTTTTGAAAAACCTTTCGATGTGTTCAACAACTGAATTTTCTAGCACATCGAATGTGTATATCTTTCAAAACAAAAGTGTTTCTGATGAAAATTGATCTTTAGATTATAAAACTCTCGATGTGTCACAAAACTCTTTCCAGAGTGACACGCGACTGATTTTCAAATCAATTTCTCATTAATCAGTGGGTTTTAATCTACTGGTTCACTCATTCTGTGCTTTGTCTACTTTGAGACGCTCCGGTTTGAGAACGGCTAGCGCAGCTGCGAAACCCTGTCAAGGAGATTCTTTGGAATTCTACCTGATCACAGGCAGTATTTATACTGACAAACGGGGAACCGTGGTTCTTGCAACCTTATTCAACGAAAGTGAACAAAGACACTTTCGTGTGTTTATTACTAACATATACTTGCAGGAATCCCGACGGTAGCAGCTGCTGGACAAAGACATGTCAATTCACAACCCCATGCTCACACTTCATATTCCTAATCAAAGACATCATGATAGCTGAAAGACTTACAACACAGCTTCCGCTACTCTGATGCTTGCTATCATGATCCAGAAAAGTGTGAGCATGCCGGTCCGAAGGTCACAACATCACATGGAGGCAATACTTCACAACAAGGATGATTAAGAGATTTACTGTGGCTGATGATCTCAAAGAAAGCTCAAAGATCACACAAGTCTAAGGAACAAAGCTCAAGGACCACTACAAGATGTACAATGAAGTCAATGAATGAAGAATCAAAGTATACGAGCTAAAGTCAGAAGAACAACTCATAGAATGCTAAAATTCAAATTGTATTTTCTGGGGTGACCTCCCTTAGGGGGAGATTGTTAGGATTAAGAAAAAGACTTGGTCACCCCATGTATTTTCATGTTTAGCATAGATCGTAGTTTTATTAAGTTATCATTTGATTTATGGTATGGGTCGGGTCTTTACCCACTGTAAGCCCACACCATAGCCCATTTTATAGGGCATTTTTGTAAGAACTATTTAAACTCTCTCCACACATGGAGAGGGTGTTGGTGAAATCATTTGACACACACTTCTACGTGTGTTTTTCTCTAGTTTTCTCTCCATCCATCTCTCTCTCTCTCTCTAACTTTCTCTCTCTAAAGATGATTACTTCCATATTTGAGCTACCTAGACCACCGGATCTGAATTTCTTTGATTCTAACATTTGTGCTTATTCATTCTTAATATAGCTTAATGTGTTTAGTTTATAGTTTAGAATAGTTTAATTTGTTTTTTCATATAATCTGTCTAATTTTAGTTAAAATAGCTTATTAGTGTAGCTTATTATTAAGTGCTTATTTTTCTAATGTTTTCTGCTTATTTGTCATTATTAATCTTAGTTCTTAATCTGTTTTCACTATTTGAAGCTTAATTAGTTTTGTCTAGCTTAAAATCATAATTTCAAAGTTTAAAGGTGTGTTTAGGATAAGGAATTCTAAAAAGGTTAAATAGTATGCAGTTTGCTTTTGGTACCTTAACCAGTTTTCATAAGCTCTAATATAGCTTAAATGATAGTTTTAATAAGATTAAATTAGGTATTGTTGAGTTTACTAGTTTATTTTATCAAATCCTTAAGTCTGCTAAACCTAAGGCTGTTCAAAAAGCTTATTTGTGCAAATTTCTTAAAGTTCTTGATATGTGTGAAAACACATATCCGTTTTATATCAAAATTGGCCTTAAAAAGACAAAATTATGCTTAAAATGCTTGTATATCGCTTGTTTTGTCTTTGTGATTGTGTAGGTACGGATATTGCAAAAATCACAAGAAAATGGTCAAAACCGGACAAACACGGACACGGGAAAGGAAATACAAGAGCTGGGAAAATGCTATCAAAGGTCAACAAAAGTCAACCCTTGGTCAACATTAGTCAACCACAAGAAGACAAAATTCTCAAAACACCACAAAAAACCCTTAATGTTAACATAAATTCACCATAAGTCCTAAAAACCCTAACACCGTTATCTCTTTTATATAAAAGAGACAACGGTCGTTAACTTCTTATATTTAACCCAAAACCTTATAACAAATACCCGACCCAAACCCTTTTGTTATTAACCCGGGCCCAAGTCAAAACCCAACACCCCGAGTCAAACCCCCGCCCAAACGGTTAAAAAAGGCGCCAAGACCTCTTTTACTGTTCATCATCTTCAACATTTAACCATGAGTTAAATTCAAATGGCAAATTAAAATTGGTGATGTGGCAGCATAATTCAAGCTCCAAGCAATGATGTGGCACAAGAAAACATCACACAAGGGCTCTCATTGGTCAATCCACCACAAGAGTGACACGCGGGACATGAAAGAAACACATTTATGATTGGGATTTTGCATTAAAGTGAGTGCAAAAGAAGCACAAGGTCTGATACACGGAATGCCACGCTGACAATCCGTGTGCTCCAAAATTGATCCAACGGACAAAGAGTTATGATCCAATGATTGAAATTAAAGGAAGGGCCAGGATGAATGGGAGCGTCTAACAACCTGAAGACCTAGAAGCTTCTCACTACATCTATAAATAGAGGCATCCATCACTCACAGAGAGGAGTTAGTTTTTAGTTAATTTTTAGATAATAATTTTAGCTTATCATGTAATTTTCAATTTTAATGTCATTTAAATACTTGTAACCTTTCTTTTAAGTATTGTAATCTCGTTTTCATTAATAAAAGTTGCTTTTCATAGTTAAGTTTGTACTTAAATCTGTTTTACTTAACGCAATATGGTTTAAAATTTCAATAAGCTCTTAATAAGCTACTTAAGCTAGTCATATGCTCATTTAAGTTCAAAAAGCTTAAATAAGCTCAATCATACTCAAATACTCCCCCAAGTTTACCACAGCTTAAATATGGATGATGGATCAAACCTGGAAGGATCCATAGACCTCACTGGCTTATTTTCAATAAGCCAGAGCTTGTAGACATAAGCTCTATTGAGCAATAATTTCTGTTTAGCTGGGATTTCAAGTTCTACTTCATTTATTTTTCTGTTTTCATAATTATAGATTAATCCTGTTTTTGAATTTTGCTTAATCTGCTTATTTGCTTACTCCTTGTTTAAGTTGATTATTATTCTGCTTAATCTAGATTATCTTAGTAGTTTAATGATTTATGTGTTCAATTGTTAGCTTACTTTAAATGTTTGTTCAACTTTCTATTTTAAAATCAGTGAAAAAACAAAAAAAATTGCATTAGCTTATTACTAATAGTTCTAGCTTATTTGTGAGCTTTATTCTCCTTATTAGGTTTTATAAAAGCTTCATGATATCTGGTATCTTAAATTTGACCATTAAATTTAAAATTTATAAGCTAAAAATGGTTTTAAGTGAAATAAGGAGGTGTTTGGGACAAGCAATATTAACTACAAGTTAATACTGCTTGAAGCCTTTAATCCTTTAACTTCAATTTAAATCCAGTATTTAGGTTTATAAGTAAAGGATTTGTTAGTTTGATTAGGTTTAATTAAGTTTTCATAAGTTTTCCTTATTTGCTAAATTGAATCTGTGAGAATTCTATTTATTCTAGTTCATTTTACGCTCAGGTAGAATTTAGCTAATCTAGTTTAATTATTTGAGTTGATTTAGATGTTTTATCAGTGTTTCATTTAGTTCTTAAGGTCTGCAATTTTAGGTTTTAAGTTTTTGGTCATATGCATGCCAACTGCATCAGATAATGAAAACAACAAAGAGTTCATTTTCTAGCTTAAATCTCATATGGTAATTGTAGTTTTTAGGGTTTGATTTTCATAGCACAAGTAGGTCTAGGGTCATTAATCATTAGTATTAGCTTACTCTTTCAAAATAAGCTCTTTTGATTATCTGTTTTTAAGCTGCAATTGTTCTTTTTGTCTTTTCAAAACTCAAAACAAACTCAGTAACTGCTGAGTATTTTGACTGTTTTCACAAAGCTTTTTCTATAAGCTCTTGTTTGCAAAAGCTCTTTCAAAAAGTGTTTTCATTAAGCCTTTAAGTCTAGCTTTCTAAAAAGTCAAGTCTTAAATCCTGAAGTGCTTATTTGCATACTTAAATTTAAGCTCAAAGTTTGCATCCTGCTGTTTTGTTTAAAAAATTCCTATAAGTGCTTATTTTTGAAATTTCAGCTTTTAGGCTTATTTCTGTGCTTATTTATTTTCATTTAGCTTATTGGGATTGTGTTAGCTTAATAATAGATTATTTTATCATAGTTTTAGCTTAGTTAGTTTTTAAAGCTTATTAAGTTTTAAAGAAAAAACCAAAAATATAGTTAGGTAGGGTCTGTCTAGTTTAAGCTGTTTAACAGCTTATTTAGGGCCTTTCATAAATAGTTGTTTTTTATTAAAAGTGCTTATTTTCGGTTATTTTACAACTTTGCATTTATAAGTTTTCAAAAATAAAAAAAGGAAGGTGGAAATCGATGGTGAGCAAGGCTCGAACCCCCGACCTCAACACCCTCAACCTTTATAACAACACAACCACACACCTCACTACCAACATGCCCTGGGGTCTTTTTCGTTATACCTTTACAAAATCTATTACTTATATACATTTTACCCATTTTAGCTTTATAAGCTGTTTAAGCTTATTTCGTAGCTTATTCGTTAAGCTGTGACCACGAGCTTATTTTTCCTAGGTCCCTTTTAGTTCAAGCTAATTTCCACAATTTTTTTAGAATTTTTACAGTTAGTTTAGTATTTTTAAACATTTATTTTTATTAAAAAAACTTTAAAAAATATAAAAAATAGAAAAATAATCAAAAAAATATAATTCTTTTTTAGAAAATTTTCTTTTATCGAAAGTTTCTAGGAAAATTAGAATTGCTTTCGTAGGGTTTAATTTGCAAAATTTCACTTTTTAAAGAACGGGATTCGTTCCCGTTTATATTTTTCGTGTTTTTAAGCTCATTTCAACTCCATTTTTGTTCTAGTTTTCTTTAAACTTACTTTTTAGTCAACTAGAGTCTATTAAAAGAGAAAATTTCATTTTAGATTTAATTTTAGAAATTTAGGGTTTTTAGTTACCATTTAGGGTTTCCGTTTTGCGTTTTTAGTTAAAGTTTGATTTCTCGTTATTTGTTTTAATGCTTTATTGTTATCATTTGCTTATTTTAATTGTTTTTTTAATTCATAAAAATAGATAATCAAATCAATCTTGGTTACCAATTCAAATCATTGTCCGAACAACAAACGTGGTTTCTATTTCACAAATCGTTAGGGAATAACGACCTGGGAATCATACTTCCTGGTTAATATACGTATTATAATATGTATATTTGTGAAGATTTTCCTTTCTACCTTTGTCCTCAAGGGTAGTTTGGTAATTTTTTTTCATATTATATTTTATTATTACGTGTGTGTCCTACTTTAGGTGTGGTTATTGTGAGCTAAATGAGGTTTATTAGCATCAATGTGCATCTGTTTTGAGATTGTAGCTTTTGAAATTGCATTTTAAAAATCTTAGATTAAAAACAGTCAAGTAGTGGTAGTAGTTGGTTTGTGCTTAAAAGTCCTTAATAAAAAATAAAAAATTATTTTTCTTTTCTTTTTAGTATAAGTAGAAGATTAACAACAAAAATACAAAAATATTTGCTCTTTCAATTTTTCTTAGTAAATATAAAAATTTACAAAGTTGGTAAAAGAACACCAACAAATAATATCTTCAATTGAGGTATTATCAATATTAAGTTTACCAACTCGAATCTAAAGATTTAAAAAACTTACCATTTGTGTCACTTACGAGATACAGCTCACCTTAAAAAGTAAAATTTTTAAGAGCTACCGTGAAGTAAGATTGATTATTTGGTTCAAGTTGTCTTTCTCGTTGTCCGTTAAAATTAGATTGTGAATAAAGTTTTGAAAAACCAAAAATATTTTTATTTTTATTTTCTTTAAATAGTGCATACGCACTAGACGTTCTAATTATCCTAATAATTCAAACGTCACAATTCCAAGACGTCGGAGAAGACAAGTTTCTAACATAGTCAACACGAGATGTCGAACTATTGTTGAAATGCAAGACATCGTACCATGGAAGAGCTTACTCCGTTGCCCCACGGAAAGGATCGGAGAAGCTATGTTTTACAGAAATCAATGCCCGATCATTTTGAGATTAAGACGAATTTGCTTCAGTTGGTTCAAGCTAACCCGTTTAACGGTCGTGAGAATGAGAATCCTCATGCTCATATTAATAGTTTCAAAAGAATTACCTCGACTTTACGATTTAGGAATGTGCCTAACGATGTGATTAAGCTTATGATGTTTCCATATTCACTCGAGGGTCGGAGCCGCTTAACTTGGTACGAGAAAAGAATCCACCAGATTCAATCTTGACTTGGGAGGATCTTGGTACCAAGTACGTCAACCAATTTTCCCTCCTTCGATAACCACTCACTTAAAGGAAGGAAATTTCTCGATTTACACAAAAATTGAGGAAAACTTTTAGTGAAGCGTTGGGAACTGATTTAAGGAGTTGCTTAGAGCATGTCCCCATCACGATTTACGGAGGCTAAACTCATGTTGATACCTTTTCAACGGTTTAAACAGGAGAATGAACAAAACTCCTTAAATGCCGCGCGACGGGTTAGAAATCTTTTTGAGTGGTAAAAGGGACTAGAGAAGTGTTAAAACCCATAATTGAGAATAAATCTAAAGTTCGTTTTATTCCGTAATAGATCAAATGCTTCTAGGATGAATGCTACTTCTAGTAAAACTGATGAGAAGAATCGATAAGCTTGACCAGTATCAACTTTCGTCATTAGTCGAGATTGTGTCTAAAAAAGGTTGTCACTCCGCTTCCGGTTTTTTAAAGCGGTTGAGGATACTTGTTGTTATTGTGGTGGTGCCCATTTCTTCGGTTAAATTGTCCGGACTACGTTAACTATCAGGACTACTGTTTGTGCGATTCGGGTAAATACTGTAACATTTCTCATTTTCTGCATTGTACGACATTTATTATCCGTCACTATTTATTTTAGTCCGATACGCGTTTACTTTTAATAATTACTTTTAAGTTTAATTGCGTAGACTAGAAATAATCAATTAATGTAAACGGTCGTCAAATAAATTAAGGGTTGCATCAACCAAGTAGCAAATTATTATTAAAAAGATAATTATATACTTTGCGTATTTTATTTTTATTGGCCACATAAAAGGTCTACGTTTCACAATAAAAAACATTTAGACACACCCCGAAAATACCTAGACTTACCTAGACTCAAACCAATACCCATTGTTAAACCTTAAACACAAAATTAATCAATTCTTGTGTTAAAAGCATATGTTGCCGAGGAGGGGACTTAAGCTAACTAGAGAAAATCTCCTAATGTTACTCCTAAGTACTTGTATCAAAACCCATGTTTAATTAAAACATGTACAATATGTTCCTAGTTAGCATATTACCCAATGGTTAATAACCATTTTACTCCCTCTTGTGCCTTGATACCCGCAGCATACACACAAACCACCCAAGCAAATCTTGCATCATCTTGTCATCACAAAAACTATTATATAATGTACTTAAGAAAGCCTTAAACTACTTAAAAAACACCAAACACATGTACTTAACACTACTACTCTTAGCTATCAAATAGGGGAAATGGTTTTAGGATAGTTGTCATGGAGATAATCCTCCTATAAAATTAGAGACTTACAACTAAGAGTGTTTCACACTCACACATTTAAACAACACCCTATCAAAAAACCAACCGCTTGTTGCTCGATTTGTTTTGGTCACCACTAGCGATAGACACTATCCATACAAACACGACATCACACTAGTAATCATCAAGCTAAGGTTATACGTTTAAGGGTTTGAAAGCAAGAAAGATTCGGTTTAAACTAAGGCTTAGGGTATACAATGTCGGAGTGTTTAACATGACTACACGACACACAACGTTCAGAAGCTAGGGACCTCTTGTCAAGTGTTCTTCAGCCTAGTTCATATTCAAGTTTCCATGTTTGCTTCATGTGTCATAAGGCTTACGGTTATTATGTGTTACAGCTAAAACATGGGTCGTGCCTAGCATGACCACTAAACCTATGTCCCACATTTACAATATACAACATATATGACTGGTCTTTGTGTGAACCATAAAGCCATAAGGCACGTAAACAATGATCTTGTGTATAAGCAATGAATGTTTAAATTGACATGCACACGTAAAATATTTAACGAGAGGATTGATAACTCGTTTGGAAATGGGACACACTTTTCATGTCAGTTGCATTAATATTTAAACAACTGTTTTTTGTACCAATAGGATGTGTACACTATAGTATATGCGAATATGGGGTTGTTTGGGATTTGTCGAACAAGTTTGCAAGAAGTAAGGATGAAGCAGGGTTAGTACTGCTAGCAGATGTTAGTACTGCTAGTAGCAGTTAGTAAGGCTAGCAGAAGTTAGTACTATTGCTAGCAGAGTTAGTACTGCTAGATATTATTAATACGGCCTAGTGTATTAATATATGTTTTTGCATTTCCTGGACTTTCTTGTGTCCAACACGAAAATAAAACAAAACTCTAACGAATTTGTAATCAACTAATGGGTTGTATGTTACGAGCTAATATTAGAAGCTTAATACTGTCAGGATTAAGAAGTTAGTTTAGTTAGCAAAAGTTAGTACTGATAGCAGAAGTTAGTACTGCTAGAGAGTTAATACTGCTGCCATATTGTTCATACTGCTAGATGATTAATATTACTGTTTATGACATTACTGAACTTAAGGAGGACTATTGGAAATCATAAGAAACCTAAAATGTATTTTTTGTAAAATTGAGGACTAAACGTATCAATATGGAAACTCAGGGGTTGTTAAACGGTAAATATTCTATATTAAAACTATAAGGATTTGTTTTTGCCAATTATGAATACTAAATGGTATTTTATATAATTAGTGATTGAAATAACTGATTTATAAACTTAAGTGAGTACAAACGGAATATACACATACTAAAATATATATATACGTCTATGTTTCAAGTAATGATTAAATATTATGATCGAGAAGTAATAAATATGATATATTTATTAAACGGAAACAATTTCGCATTTCTCGAGAACCATCGAAAGTATAAATACAATAATCTTGTGCGTCACTACACAAGTGATAACGGTATATATAAACTTAAAATGGAATTTAGTTTATACAATGAGTCGTTAGTTTAAATGTGTAAACTAAGACTTGACCGTACTTACTTAGGTACCCTAAACGGTGTGAACCACTACTTACTTGGATTATTTTGTATCATTCAGAGAACTACCGGCTAAGGTGAGTTCATAGCCCCATGCCTTTACAATTATTAAATATTTACCTCCTTGGGGTGATAACATCATTGTTTTACAACTGGAGCAAGTGTACATTTTAAACCATGAGTACTGTTGGTGTTTTGCCTAAGTTACCATAACCCATTATGTCCATGATCATGAACTTAATTACATAGAATGTGATTGGGAATTACATTGTTGGTCGCAAAATGTTATGGATAGATCTATTATGGATTGACAAACCCCGTTCGGTGACTAGCTATCACTGGGAACGAACGCCATACCATGTCGAATCTGGGTGTTTGCGGGGTTAGCATCATCATTCACGAACGCTTTTGCAATTTATATTTGCATTCAGAAATGTGTGAGCTTCGGGTTGTCAGAAGCTTAGTGAAACGTTAATAACATTTTAATGATGTTTTCCATTTGTTTTGACTATAATTCATGCACTTGGAAACCTTGGCGGTCCTACATTGATATACATAATACCATGAATTCACCAACATTATGTAGACGTTTTTAAGCATGTTTTTCAGGTCAATAAGGCACGAGTGCAATGATACATTGGGAGTCAATAATTTGTAAGAGTCAACAAACATAAGATTTGGAGTCTTATAACACTTTGGGGACAATTGGTTATAAACCGGAATCTTTATCTATTTTGTTTTAACAATTTGAAGCCATGAGCTTATGAAACAAAACAAGTATTTTGTAAATCCAATGTATCTTTTTCAAACACACGTTTTAGTAAGTCGTTCTCATATCTTGTGCAATTGACCAATATAATGTAACGCCCTCGGATATTCAAACATTCCGCTGCGTGCTCAGATTTGAGGGTGTTACAGATTGGTACCAGAGCCAAGGTTATAGAGAACCAGGTCAAAAGTTTTTGTCTGGACTATAACCATTTTCAAAACTGTTTTTCACAAATGGGATTTGCGAGGGACATACATGCATTACTTGTTTACGTCTAGCGCATATATGCTTACATAACATGCATTGCTTTAGCATTAGTAGGGTACTAAGTGCTTACATGATTAATATACGGGTATATAAATGATATTACGTATATTACTATAAGGGCTTTATTATTAAAGCCTTACAGACATAGCATATCGATTTTTCTTATAAGAAATACTTATATAAGTTATTTTACTTTTTGCAGTAACCATGTCTTCTGCGACATCTGCTGTTACCTACACTTCCGTCTACACCGACTCTGAGCCCGGCAGAGCCTTCTGGGGAACCGATGAAGAGGAGGTATCTGAGGGAGGCGTTCCACGGGTCATCGTACTAGGATACGACGGACTCCCGATACAGCCAGTAGCCCCACCATCACCAGATTACATACATGAACCACTAGAGAACCCACAGACACCACCAGTTCCTCAGGATGAGGATGAGCGTGAGCCTATGTTCGTACAGGCACATGATCCTGACTACGTGCCAGAGCCTGTATACCCTGAGTATATACCATTGGAGGATGAGCATGAATTTCCGGCTGAGGAGCAGCCATTACCTCCTATTGATTCACCTACTACTGAGTCACCTGGATATGTTACTGAGTCAGATCCCGAGGAGGATCCGGAGGAGTACGAGGATGATGAGACAGAGGATGGTCCGGTTGACTATCCTATGGACGGGGGAGATGATGGAGATGATGATGACGGCGATTCATCTAGGGATGACGCCAATGATGAGGATGAGGACGAGGAGGATGAGGAGGACGAGGAGGAGGAGGAGCACTTAGCTCCGGCTGACTCTACTACCGTCATACCTGCTGATGAGCTTGTTTTTCCACCTGAGGGAACAGAGCCGGTGGTACCACCACCCTCCACTACATTACTATCGGGGCTAGGATTACCGTCCGACCCTAGACTTCCATATCCCTTCCACCAAAGGCAGAGGTTGAGAGACTTCTGACCATAACTACCCCATCACCACCTATATCACTATCACCACCCTCTGCAGGGGAGCGCCTTGCTAGGTGCACGGCCCCACCTGCATATTCACCACCTTTACCACCATTAGTTAGGTGTCTAACCCAAATCCAAACACTCAGGATAGCATCCACCCAGGCTCTCATTGATGCTGGTACTACCGCATTAGCACTACCTCCACTACCACCACTACCACCATCTCTATACATACCACCACCTGTTGACCATAGGGATGATATCCCCGAGTCTGAGCAACCTCCCCGCAAGAGGTTGCATTTATCCACTCTAGGCTCTAGATATGAGGTCAGAGAAAGTTCTACTGCTAGACCTACCAAAGGTCGAGGGATAGATTATGGATTTGTTAGCACGATAGATGCTAAAGAGAGGCGACAGGGGATTAGAGATGTTGGGTACGGGATTAGGGATACTTGGGTAGATCCGGCGAAGGCAGTTCCAGAGATAGCACATATGACCATGGGAGAGGTCAACACTAGTTCCATGAGCGGGATACACAGGACTTGTATGCTCTATTAGAGGACGCTCAGGATAGTAGGTCTCGTATATCACAGCGAGTCGATATGGACTCGCAGCGGGTCGATTTACTTATGGGGGATAGGATAACTCTCTAGGAGACAGTATGGATGGTAGAGGAGGAGGCCTATGCTTCCCGAGAGGCTTCGGCTCATTCGATAGGATTGAGTCAGGCGACTCATCAGGAGCTTCAGACCCATCGTGATCATGTGTATGCACATGAGACCTATCTCCAGGCACACCAGACACAACTACAGCTGCAGAGTACTCTCATTCAGACACAGCACCAGGTACACGAGACTCGCTTTCAGATGCAGCAGGCTGAGTCAGCAGCGCTTCGAGAGACTGATCATAGGCGCCAGGACCAGATGATAGAGACTCTCCGAGTCATCAGAGATATGAGGCGAGAGATGAGCGACATACAGGCTGAGTTGTTAACACTGCGAGAGTAGTAGAGGAGAGCTAGACAGCCAGGACCAGAGGCTAGGATTCCAGATCACCAGGAGGCTTCTGGGGATGCTGACAGTCACATCTAGTGGTTTATGTTATTTATTTTGCTAGGTCATTGTTCAGGCATGTTAAGTATTAGGGGTTTTCCCTGCTAACATAGCTTTAGATCTTTTGTATTGTATTATGTGTACTCAGACAACTATTTCATGTAAAATTTTCAAAGTTATGAATGAAATGGATGTGTTATGTTGTACTATATACATCTCTTGTGTTAATATCTCGTCTATACATTATTATATTCTGTCGTATAACCTTATGTTTTGTCTTTTGATCTAGACAAATCATGGCACCTACGACCAGAAGAGGACCAAATACCCTTGCTAACAACACTAACCCAAACAACATGACTCCAGAATCCATCCAAGCGATGAGTGACCAAGCTCTTTTGCCGAACTCACTAATGGAGATGGAAGGCCACAGTCGTACGAGGATAACCGAAGGCATGTTCAACTGCGGCCCTTGCTATTACGAACATCATGAAGTGTCAACCTTTTGAACTTCAAGGGAATGATGCGTGGTGGTTTGACTCGGTGGATTGAGAAGATGGAGTCAGTTTTCAATATCAGTGGTTGTGCCACTGAGAATCAAGTAAAGTTTGCCACCTGCACTCTGTTAGGTGCTGCTTTGACTTGGTGGAATGGACAGATAAGAACCTTAGGTCCTGGGCATATGCAAATGATTGGGAAGTACTCATGAAAATATGGAGGATTAGTATCGTTGCAGGGTGAAATCAAGAATTAGAAATTGAGCTGTGGAAACTAAAGGTCAAGGGGAACGATGGCCAGGGACTATACCTGAAACGTTTCCAAGAACTACCCTGTTATGTACCAAATTTTGTGGCACGAAAAAACGAGAAGGTTGACAAGTACCTCATGGACTTCTCTGACAACATTTATGGGAACGTCAAGTCTGCCAGACCCAAGACGTTGGATGAGACTATTGAGTTGGCCAATGACCTGATGGATCAGAAACTCCGCACCTACGCAGAAAGGCAGTCTAACAACAAAAGGAAGGCTGGTGAGTCATCCAGGAACAACCATGGTCACCAGCAACAACCCTTCAAGAGGCAGAATGTCGCCAAGGTCTACAATATGGGGACAGGCGAAAGGAAGCCTTATGGGGAATCTTTGCCCAAATGCACCAAGTGCCATCTTCACCACAATGGCCCGTGCACCCAGAGGTGCCACAAGTGTAACAAAGTAGGGCACTGTAATCGCGATTGCAGGAGTACTGGTAACACAAATGTTGCTAATACTCGGAAGGGCAATAGGGCAGCCCACAAAGGAAATGGTTGTTTTGAGTGTGGAGCACCAGGGCATTTCAAGAGAGACTGATTAAGCTAGAAAAAGCTTCTCAGCCCTTTTTAGCTTAACTAGCTTATTGAGAATAAGTTTTTGGGATAAGTTGTCTTAGAGTAAAAGCTAATAAGCTGTTTAATATAAATAAATGGATGCTGTTTGTTAAACATTAAATGGTTCAGGGACCTGTTTTGCCTGATTTAATAGTTTCTGTTAGTTATTAATTTGAGCTGTTAGTCCTTGCTAGTTACTCTATCAGTCCTTTTTAATTTTCATAGTTAGTCCCTTGTTAGTTTAATAGTTTAGTCTTGTTAAGTCCCTAGGTTAAGGGACTACATCTGTCATTTAGTAAAACTTTGTGTTTTTTATAAAACTTTAAATCTTACCCCGCCTACCCTTAACTTTCTGTTATGGCACTTTCGGCCCATGTGTTTGGGTGTATTCCCGCCTGTCACGCGGGTGACCCGGGTTCGATCCCCGGCAGCGGCGCCAAAAACTGATTGTGAATTTTTAATACACGTAAAATATAATATAAAATAATATAATCCCGAGAGTAATTAAGAAAGTTACCAAGTTACCCTTGATAAAATTCACTCTCAAAAATATATATAATATAATATAGAATACGTATAATAAACCGGGCAAGTATGATCACCCGGGTCGTTATCCCCAACGACTCATGCAATGGAAACCTCGTTCTTGTTTGGATCCTGATTTGAATAAGAAAAGATATATTTTTGATTATACTACTACTAAAATTAAAGGCACGATTAAACAACTAATTAACAAATTAAACTAATTACGAAAGTAATTAAAATGCGACATTTAAGAAAACAAATGCAATTTAAATCTTAAAAATGTAAACTAGATTTCTAAACCTAAATTAATGCTAAAGAAAATTTTAGGAAAATTAAAAATATTTTTTAAAGGCTTTTTGGATTTTATATGAATTAAACACTAATTAATCTAAATTAAATCCTAAAAATAGAAATTTAATTGATAAAAATTAAGAAATATACTTTTTAAACTAGATTAACTCTAAATTATTTAAAAAGATGAGAAAAACATTTTTTTTTATTACTAAGTTTTCTATTTAAAAGATTAAAATTAAAAAAAACTAAAGGTTTGAAATTTAAATGTTTTAAAACTAAATTTGAAAATTAATTTTTAAAAATATAAAACTTAAACTAAAATCACCCAAACACATGGGCCGAAAGTGCCATAACAGAAAGATAAGGGTAGGCTTTTATTAAAAGTCCTAATTTAAACTATTATTAAAAACTAATTTACACTAATTAAACTTAAAAACCTAATTTTAGAAAAAAACTTATTTTGTTCTAACTTAAACTAAATCTTACCAAACAATGGGCTCAAATTGACAAAAGTAAAGACAAGGGTAGGCGGGCAAACATATGAGATTTTTATAAAAAACACAAAGATTGATTTTAAAGGACGAAGTTGGGTCCCTGCACTTGTTGGATAACAAGACTATAATTTAATACTAACGAAAGACTAACAGTGCAAATTTTAAACAACAAAAAACTTAAAAAATAAAGCAGACATGCCCCGCACTCCCTAACTTTCTATCAAAACAGTATCATTCTTAAACCGTAAACAGTTCATGAACAGAATTTTACAAAGCTCAAACTACTTTAAACTCAACTTTTACTTAATTAAAATAAGTAAATAAAGCTTATCAGTTTTTAAGCTCCTTTAGCAGCTTAGTAGAATTCTACCTAAACTAAATAAGTAAAGCACATTTGAAGCTCATGACAAAATTTAACTAATTAACAAATTGTGCTTATTCAGACTATAAGCAGATCCAACAGTTATTTGACTCAAATTCTTAACAGCTTATTTAGAAACAGAAAAAGTAAAAATGTAAACAAGTGGAATGTGTACCTTAGATTTCCAGCTAGAACGGAAACCAATAGTGTGTGGGGCTTATGGCTTAATCCACATAAGCCCTAAATCAAACCAACCAATCCTAATCTAACCTATAGCTGTCCAACAGCTCTAAACTCATTGAACACATAGCTGCATCACAATTCCAAGAGTATCAATAACAAACACAACGCCACGATTTCGACAGCTTTAAATGAATGAAACACGGAATTATATGAATTATACTTTTAATTTAAACTGAAATTAAAATCTTTACAATCCGAAATGAAATGAAATTAAATTACATAAAAACCTTCTAACAACTTTAATCGAAAAAATATAACTACTTAATAAAAAATAAACTAAAAATTAACCACTAACTACTCCCTTTTGTGCTTGGAATGAGGGGGTTGTATTCCCCCAAGCTTGAGCTATCCCATACTTTCTCGATCTTTTCTTGCTTCAATCTTGGACCCTTCAATCTTTCTCTCTCCTTGATCTATATGTAAGCCGTAGGATTAATCGTGTATAAACCCGGACGATGAGTGTGCATGATGTGTGTTAGTTATGTGGTGTGTACACTCAAACGTCACATCACCAATCACGATCCTTCTTTTAGCACGGATGGAATGGGTTAGGGAATGAGATGATAGTGAAAGGGTGGGTTAGGGTATTTGTGAGAGGGTCATTAACCCTAAGGTTAATTTGAGTTGTGGAGTGAGTGTTGTTAATAATTAGGTTATGTGGGTTCGTTGTGTGTTCATGAGTAGTGTGTGTGAGAGTAATCGAAATTGGGGGTAAAATGAGTACAGTAAACGTTAATGGTTTATTCGTTTAACCGGGATTGGTGGGTTGGGTGGTTCGGGTTATCATCGGGTAATTGGGTTGGGGCACGAGTTGTGATCTGGTACGAGAGGTTAGATCCACGGGGTCTTATTGACCCATATTTGACCTGCGCCTTTTATTACTTGGGGAAATTGCATTTTCTGGGCTCCCTTGCGTTTGGTTTGCATATTTCAAGTTAATAACAAACCTTTGGCAAATTGCAAAAGCCCTTGTGTTTATTAAAAACAATGATATGGGGGTTTGGAGACCTGTGGTTTCTTGCAATTGACTGTAGGAATGGCTTGAGGCCATGATCTCTCTGGCTTTCTGGCTTTGAATTCTTTAGCTTCTTGATACTCATTCGTTCTCTGTGTTCGTTTCTGGATGATTTCTTGTGTAATTTGACTTAGTCCTACTGCCACATAGAGTGGGGTTTCACCATTTGCAGATTCTGCTGATAGTTCTTCCCCGCCAAATGTCTCTACTGATCACATACCACTTGATGTTCTGTTTGACTCCACATCAGGAGGTATTAATGACTTTTTCCTTACAAGTGATGCGGACGAGCAGATTGGTATGTCACGAGTTGCTGTTGACCCTGACTCGGATGACGAAGTGCTTGCTGAGATTCTCTTTCGGGGTAAGTATATTTCTGGTGCTGGTGTTGTGGTTGTGGACAAACTCCCTGATGATGAGATTGTTGATCCACGGGTTAAGGTTGAAACTGTTTCTGATTATGCCTCTTCTCCTCCTCGGTCTCGTCGTAAACATCGTGGGGTGAGAAGTGATGACTTTTTATGGGATAAACCAGTTGAAGACTTTTTCAGTTCTGAGAGTGAGAGTGATGATGACATGGAAAATTATATTCCCCCTCTTCCGTATGGTGCATTTAAAGATTGGGAGATTGTGCGTTGCCCGCTTAGTACCACTTATTATCATGTATATTATCAGGAGAACCGACGGCAAAAGTCCTTTATCTACTTGAAACAGTTGCTACCTCATGTCTATCGTGAGGATCTCCTTCTTTTGCGTCGGCGGATGAATAGGTACTTTCGGCTAAACCCAGATGTAGATGTTGGATTAGATCTCTGGAGGGATGTAAATCTGCTGTGTCAATCACTTCATTCTGATGATGTGGAAGACTTTTGGCGTACACAAGATGAATGGATTGTGAGCAGCTGGCAGTTGTATCCTAAGAGTTCTGTTCATGTCCTGGATTTGACGAATGGGAAGACTGTGTATATGTTCGTGGACAAGGTCTATCCTATCCGGGCGACTCTGCTTGAACGTATGTTACGCCACAGGCTCACAGTTCCACCCTCGTATTGTCGGGATGTTGTTGTTGCTGGCAATATAATTCAGACGGTCCAGGATGGTTTAAGGCAAGCATATGAGTGTCTTGCATCTGCCCCTATGTAAGTTGTTTCTATGTTTGTGTTTGTAGTTATTTCAATAGTTTAGTTAATTTATTATTAAAAAAAAACATTCGATTTAAATACATCCCTGTAATAGTATAGTAAAACTTTAGTGTTGCATAATTTTGGTGTTAGTGCTTGCACTGCACGACAAATGGTTTTCAGCTCACCATGGCTAACAGCCAAGAAAGAGTCTGGCTCACCATTGCAAACGGCTTTGGTGTGTAACTCAAATCCGTTGATGGTTGCCAGGTTACCAAAAACTGGATGGTATTCATTTTCCATGTTCCTGTTGGGATGAAAAATGGCTAGTCCAAGAGGGTACGGCTCTTGGTAAAGACCTTCTCAAATCCGTTGATGGTTGCCAGGTTACCAAAAACTGGATGGTATTCATTTTCCATGTTCCTGTTGGGATGAAAAATGACTAGTCCAAGAGGGTACGGCTCTTGGTAAAGACTTTCTCAAATCCGTTGATAGTTGACAATTTACTAAAAATTGTATGGTTATCGACTCACCATATTCCTTTGTGTATGAAGAGTTGGCTAGTCCTGAGCAAACGGCTACAGGTAAAGACATGTTAAATCTGTTGTATGGCTGTGACGGTTTGCCAAAAACTGTTAGGGTATTCCAATTGACCCTTGATTCACGTTCTGAGAAATTGGACTGGTTTTTGTTACACCAGGGTGTTTGTTTTCACCAAAGTATCAACTAGCCCAAGAGTGAGTAGCTACTTGGTAAAGGCTTATCAAATCTACTTATGTTGCTGCAAAGACTGGAAGCTGCTGTTCTTTGATGTTGCTACTTCATTTGATTCTGCTGTTCATCGAGTTCATGCTGTTTCATTTGATGTTGTTGTTTTGGATGTTGCTGCTACGGTTTCTGCTGCTTGTATTGTTGCTGCTGGTTACATTGTATCTGCTGGTATTTGTGATGCTGCTGGTTAGTTTGTTCTTGTTGTCTTCATCTATACTCGCTGATTACTTTGTTTCTGCTGCTACTCAATCCTCTTGCTTCGAGAAGATCTATCTAGAAACTTAGAATTAACGGAGTCAAAACCAAGTTTAGGGGAGGATTGTTGGGAATTATTGAAAAACGACTAAGTGTCGTTTCTGCTGTTAGAGATGTTCGTTTCTGCTGATGACATTAAGTGGTTTCTGCTGGCAGTTCAAGTTTCTGCTGATTATGTTCCTGCTGGTCATGTTCTCATTTTTGCTGACAGATATTGAATCTGTTGATCTTATTTATAGACGTGATTATTGTATGCAAGAATTATAGTTATCTCATAAAGATAGGAATGAGATATATTAGGAAGAGATTGATGTATATCTCTTACGCGTTTTTAGCTATCTTGTTTAGCAATTTTAGGGTTTCTTCTCTATAAAAGAAACCTTTAGCATTAGGGTTTTGTACCGATTACAAATCATAAAAACAGTTTATTATCAATAGAGAGATCCATAGAGGATCATTGTTTATATTTGTTCTTCTTTATACTGTATTGTTTAGTTTCCGCCTAAACAATTGTTAGAGTCTCTCACGTATATGCTTGTGATTATATAAGTACTATACAACCACAAAGGCTAGAAGATCTATCTAGTTTAAGATCCTAACAAGTAAAAATGAACACCAGGTTGTGAGAAGATAGATTGATTTGGTTGTGAGAAAGCAGGTTGTGAAAAAGCAGTTTGAGTGAATGTAGGCATTGGTTGTGTGGGTTCAGGTATGAAAGATTCCAGGCTAAGACTTGGAAAGCCCCCCATGGTTTTGCTGTTTGTATTCAGAATCCAAAGGAGCAGGGGGTAGGATTAAGTTTAAGCAACCTATGCATTTAGAACCTTGGTAAGGTTAATCCTCAAGTTAACTGTAGCAATAGCTTATTCAGCTTATTCTTCAGCTTATTACTGTCTTTATAGCCCTTAATTAGTGCTACAATCATGCTAAGATATGCCTCTTAGTTTACTCTCATTCCATATTCATTAAATTGCTTAAAATCTGTCAAGAAACTTAGTTCCTGTTCCACTTACGCTTATTAATCAAATTAAGTGCTTATTTGTTTTTTCCCTTTTTAACCTTTTTGTATGTATAAAATAGCTTAAGAATACCAAGTCAACTTCAAAATTTCAGTAAACTTTAGTCTACATAAGTTTTTAAGTCACTTCTTAAAAATTAAGGGGGTGATTTGGGTCAACATCAAAACGGTTACAAAATGCACTTGGTCAACAGGGTTGGGTTAATTTAGTTAGGTTTAGCTTAAGTTCTAAGCTTAATAGAGAAGCTGTTTTTAAAAGTTTTTAAAGTGAAAATTGATTTTTAAAAGTTTTCTAAGTCACACTATTAAACTGTGATGTTTCTCAAATAGAGCTTCAGTGCTTAATTAAGATAACTCTTGGATTCTAAAGTTTGAGTGTCTTAAAGTGAATCTTTTGTGTGTTAAATACAAGCTGCCCAAACCTCTTTGTCTTTTGACTTGGTAAGTCAAAACCACTCAAGATTTTTTAAGTGGCAGTTTTTAAAAAGCAAAGACCCTTTTTCACCATCAAAAATCAGCAAGTAAAAATGATTTTTTTACACGTCAAAATTTGGTGCATAATCCATAACTAGGGTACAAATCAGTTTTAGCTTAATTTACTTGTTAGAGCTTATTTTGTACACTAAAAGCTTTTTAAAAAGCAGTCAAATAAGCCCTTATCTCAAGCTTAAAATTCTCCCCTGGCGTGCCAAAGGGAGAGACTTTAAGCTCTTATTGCTTAGCTTTTAAGTCCAACGTTAAGCCCAAATCTCATTGGCATTTTTCAAAGAGCTTATTAACTCTTGTAGAAGACCCTTCCTAAGTTTCCAAGAATCATTAGTTGAGCTTTATTTGAATGCTACTATTTTTTAAGCCCAAACTTGGCTTTTGACTGCAATTTACTGCAAGACTTAAGGATCTAGGGACCTGCTTATTTTTCTTCTTGGCTTATTACAGCTTATTTTGACACAGCATCAATTATGTGAGCTCTGCCTTTCATCTATTATCTTGTTTGTATGATAAGCTGTGTTAAGCTTACCTTACCATTTTCTGGCTTATGAGCTTTTTTAAGACCCAATTTACACCAACAGATACAAACCTCCAAGTTATACTGTTTGTGGGTTTTAGACCACTTAATTGGCTTATAAGCTCAGCCTCCAATTGCTTATATTTGATCCCTTTTTTGCTTATTAAGGGGAGAGTAGTTAGTTGTAAAGATATTTGCCATTTTCATAGCTTACTGTGTTGAAAATAGAAGCTTTTAGCTTCTGAAGGCTTGTCTTTGTTTCTGTCCACTTTGATAAGTATTTTATTTTACAGCTTATTTTAGTTTAAGCTCATACACCGTTTTATTGCTATATTTAGTATAGTTTTAGGCTTCCCCTTAAGCTCATTTAGTTCTAATCATTGGCTTTATTTGTTCCATAAAAGATCCCAATGTCATTAGTGTTTTTTAGCTTTTAAGCCATTTAAGCTATTCTGAGTCGCGAACTTATAAAGTCAGAATTTCAGCTTATTTAGTGCTTTTCTCAAATAAGTTGTAAGAAGACAAAGTTTTAAGTCCCAACGAACGCTTAACAATTTTCTATTGCTTCTTTGTGGCTGTTAAAAAAATCGCTCTCGGCAAAGGAAAGACACTTGAGCCCGGGTGAGCAAACCTGCTAGAACCGTGAGCGCGCAATCGATACACGTATCCCCCGATTCTTTACACACAACACACTACCACTTGTTAGACTAGCTAAGCCCTTGGGTCTTAGTTTCGTTAAACCAAGGAGGCTTGTGTATTTATAACACATTTTGTCCATTTAAGGGGGTTAATAAGCTTGACAGCTTATTCGGCTTATTCCTTAATGCCAAGTTCTTTTTCTTATTTTTACAGTAGAATACTCATAGTGTCTAGTATTTTTTGTAAATTTTTAACATCCCCAAAAATAGGGGTTGGTGGTGGGTAAACAGGTGAGAATAAAATAAATAAAAAAAAAGTGGAAATGCAAAAAAATAAAAAAATAATTCAAAATTATTTTGTGTGTGGGGTGGGTGGGTGTGGTTTGAAGATATAAGTAGATAACACAATAGAATTTCTTTTTTATGTAAACAATAAAAAATTTAAAAAAAAAAATTAAAGAAAAAAAAATACAAAAAAAAAAAATAAAAAATAAAAAAAAAAAAAGTAAAAAAAACAAAATATAAAAACAAACAAACATAACAAAACAAACCAAAACAACTAAACAACATCCATATATTGTATATAAGAAATATAAATTATTTTATTTTTTTAAGCCGACATCTACCCCCCAATCCCAACCCCCCCACCCATAAAAGATAAGAAATCCACCACCCCACCCCTCCCCCCCATACCCCCTCCCCCATAAATAATAAATCACCACCTATATACCCACCCCCCACCTCCCAACATCCAAACCTCACACCTCCCCCCCAACCCACCCCACACCCCCCCCCCCCGCCCCCCCCTCCCCCTCCCCCTATATATAATAAAGATAAACACAAGAATAAAAATAACTAAAAAACCATTTATATAACCCACCCCACTCCCTCCCCCCTCAACACACCAACATCCCCCCCAATATAACATCACCCCCTCCAACCTCGCAGCAACACCACCCACTCCCCACACCCCCACCCTCCCCACCAAACCCCCCCCCCGCCACCCACCAACCCCCCATAATTTATTAAAATTTATTTATTTATATTTCCACACCTAAACCCCAAGTCCACCCCGCCCCACCAACCCCCCATGCCCCCAAGCCCTCAATAAGTAATAAATAATATATTTAAAATATATTAAATATAACCCACAATACTTCACCCGACCACCCACCCCCCCACCCACGACCACAACACCCTCCCCCCCACCCAACGCCCCCCCCCCCCCCACCCCCACCTCCACTTCCCCACACCTCCCTCACATCCCCCCACCACCCCCCCCCATACTCCACCCCCTCTCCCCTAACACCCAAACCACACCTCCCAGCCCCATTAACACCCCCCCCAACCAACCCCCACTCACCCCACCCCCCCCCCCCCCCCCCCCCACCCCCCCCCACCCCACCCCCCCCCGCCCCCCCCCCCCCCCCCCCCCCCCCCCCCCCCCCCCCCCCCCCCCCCCCCCCCCCCCCCCCCCCCCCGCACTTTTTTCCCCATTTTTTTTAAAAAATATCAATTATTGTAGTTTGTGGTGTTTTTCCCCCCTGGTTTGTTGTGGTGGGCTGGTTTTTGTGTTTAGAGTGGTTAAAGAAAAAAATACCCCCCCCCCCCCCACGCCCCAAATAATAATATCCCCCGATATAATAAATATATTAAAAAAGTTAAATAAAAAAAAAAAAAGAAAAGAAACTACCAGAACAATAACAAAAAAAAGAAACTCTTGAATCAACTATCCCTCCAGACAAGTTTCGCAGTCTTGTATCCATTCTTTTTTCATGTCCTGTTTATCACGGTTTATAGATTCACAACTTAGGACAATCCCTCCTGAAATGTCCCGGTCTTCTACACACATAACAAATAAATACCCTGCTAATAGTTCAACTAGAGCCCTCTGAGTGTTTGGAGCAATAGCAGCCCTACAATCCCTAGTCTGATGTCCAACCTTCTTACAGTTTCCACACCTCATAGTACACAACCCTTCATGGTGCAACCTGCACTTATTGCAGTAGGGTAGTGGCCCAGCATATCCCCTTCTTTCGTTGTTCCCAGCCGTATAAGCTCTGGCCACATTCTGTCCACTAGTATTTTGCCTCTTGAACGGCGGTTGCTGTCCACGGTTATCCCTTAGGTTACTTTCCATCCTCCTCTTATTCTCAGCACTCCTTGCAGCATAACCCTGGACCTTCTTGTCCATCAATTGGTTAGCAATGCGTATAGCATCTTGGAGTCTGGCTGGATTCGCAGCAATCACATTCCCTTGAATGTTGTCCGGTAAACCTCTAATAAACCTTTCCACTCTGTCTTCTTCATCAGGGACCATTCTAGTATACAGCAAAATCAACTCCTGAAACCTTTGAGTGTAAGCAGTCAAGTCGTTTTCTTTCACGGTCAAATTCCACAATTCAGTCTCTGTCTTCTAGATTTCAATCCTTGGACAGTACACTTCTGTCATCAACTTCATCAGTTCAACCCAATTCATGGCATATGCAGCCTCAACACCAATGGTTCTCTTATGAGAGTTCCACCAGGTCAAAGCACTGTCCTGCAGTGTGCATGTAGCATATTTCACTTGATACTTCGGTGGACAATTACTGATATTGAACACAGTCTCCATCTTCTCAAACCAGCGGGTCAATCCAACAACGCCTTCAGTTCCTGAGAAATTTTGTGGCTTACACTTCAAAAAGTCTTGGAAAGTACAATCACTCACGAGCCACAGCATTGAAACCTCCATAATCCTAGCCAGGGTTCCACATTCTTGTCATCAATTTCCTCCATTTTCCCTTTTCACCGTTTCCTCCTTTTCATTTCCTCCCTCTGTAACCACTCCATTTCCTACCTTCGTTTGTTCACATAGTCCCCATTCACATATCATGGTTTCACAAAGGTCTATCGCGGCTTCAACATACAGAGCCTCCATCTCTTCAAAGCTACTCGGCGGTTTAAACAATTCTTCAACTTCCCTCGTGAGTCATATATGCTCCGGAACGTGTGTTAGGCATCTTCCTACAACACAATGATATAACGCTTGGTAAGATTTTTTAGGTGAATGCGAGATCACTAACGGTATTAAATAAAATTTACGGTTAATTCACATAGAAAATACATGATCGAAGTACATATTCATGGAAACCCTATAATGCATGATGCACATAGCATAAGTAAATCAAATCATGACATCATATCATAGAAAAATATCAATTTCATATCCTCGAACATTAGTGATTACATCACAACGTTTCAAAATACAGAAAATACGGGTTCTAACACTACGGTCATCACTAAACGCTACTACTTAATGCTGCAATACTAACGAACATCTCTAAGGACTGTAGCCCATGTGCTTCCCCTAGCATACGCCTCAAGTCTTCCAACTCTCACTCGATCATAAAAATTCGAAGTTCTTCGCATTCTGCCTTAACTCTTTTCTTCCTCTGTGCATACAGTGCAAATGCCGCGCTAAGAGTCGGTCAACTCTTTGACTCTCAACACTCACGGTGCCTCTAAGCCTCATGTTATCCCTCTCCAACTCAGCAACCCTTTTAGTCAAAGCAGTGACTGCAGACTCAACCCCAACAATCCTATGTCACTGCTCTCTCTGAACTCTCTTAATAGCCTGTGTACGATGGACTGGGATAGTCTGAGTGTGATCATGGAACCTCTGAACCAAATCTCCCAATGTCTCATACGTAACCTCTACTGCTCCCTCCTGAGCAGGCTCAGGAATATCCTCTAGCATCGCAGGATGCGTAACCCTCTCAACTCTGACCTCAACTGGGCCTCTCACACCCGTCTTTATCTCATCTTGATCAACAGCCTCAACTACAACTCTAGCATCAATCCCTCTATCCCTAAGAGCATCCGTGTAAGCAATACACTCGTCAATCTCTGCCTGAATCTCTGGATCAGTGTCTTGTTGTAAATGAGGCTCATCACTAACCCTGACAATAGCATCATCCCTCAAACTAATCTCTTTAGGATCAACCTCTACATCTGTCAGATAACCAGAATCCTTAACTCTCTTAGGCGATGGTATCAAATCAGCATGGATAGGAGATAAAGCTCTAGATACAGGTGATAATGCTGGTACAGATGTCATAGGGGACCTACGTCTCTTGCAAGATGGCCCCTCAAATGTACTCGGTAAATCAGGTGAAGAATGATCTGACAATGGGTGTCTCGAAGAAGAATCAGATGAAGTATCCGAATGAAAATCTGATGATGCCTCTGATGATGAATCTAAAGAAGAATGATTGGTAGAATGTCTCACAGCAAGATGATGAGTGGGTAACGGTCCAACCCTCTTCCTCGCAGTCATCATGTGTACCGGTCTATTAAGATAGTAGCGGTACGGTCAACCATGAGGAATAGGCTGTCCAGGTGATAGAATCATAACCCGACGACGAGGTATGATAGGTGATCTCCGGGTAGAAGCGGTAATCTCAGTGAAAGGCGTACCATGGGTAGGTGATGGTGGTGTATCTGGTGTATCACTGTCTGTGGTGTCATCATCCGATGATAAAAATGGTAAGATAGCTGGTTGTTAGGATCTAGAACTAGATAGATCTTCTAGCCTTTGTGGTTGTATAGTACTTATGTAATCACAAGTATATACGTGAGAGACTCTAACAATTGTTTAGGCGGAAACTAAACAATGCAGTATAAAGAAGAACAAATATAAACAATGATCCTCTATGGATCTCTCTATTGAAAATAAACTGTTTTTGTGATTTGTAATCGGTACAAAACCCTAATGCTAAAGGTTTCTTTTATAGA
Organism: Tanacetum coccineum; assembly: GCA_026074375.1. Lineage (NCBI taxonomy): Eukaryota > Viridiplantae > Streptophyta > Magnoliopsida > Asterales > Asteraceae > Tanacetum > Tanacetum coccineum. Next base: position 65,678 of record BQNB010008473.1, read on the forward strand.
GAAGAAACCCTAAAATTGCTAAACAAGATAGCTAAAAACGCGTAAGAGATATACATCAATCTCTTCCTAATATATCTCATTCCTATCTTTATGAGATAACTATAATTCTTGCATACAATAATCACGTCTATAAATAAGATCAGCAGATTCAATATCTGTCAGCAGAAATGAGAACATGACCAGCAGGAACATAATCAGCAGAAACTTAAACTGCCAGCAGAAACCACTTAATGTCATCAGCAGAAACGAACATCTCTAACAGCAGAAACGACACTTAGTCATTTTTCAATAATTCCCAACATTGTACCTTCACTTCATGTTAGCTCTGTTTTTCGCACGTTCCTTGTTACTTCAATGTAGCAGCCTAACTAAACCGACCATAAATAGTTCAAGCCTTGTCACCCAGTGGTTCAGGCTTACACATATTGCATCGATGGGTGAGAGCCTTCTAGAGGTGGCTTATCAACATGCACATACTTTGTAACACGAAGCCTCCTTCATGCATTATTATACAGAGCCTTTATATAGAGTTCCTCCATCCTCCTCACTCAAACATTACCGGATCCACTTGACATTTCTTGGATAGACTGAATACAAAACAGAATAATGCATTAATAATCGGGCGAAGAACGCTTATGCCTAAGGTCAGTTACCGTATGGGGAACGAACGACGGTTGCGTCCAAAACAGGACTTGTGCTACCAGCATGAACGAAAACATTTTTATCAAATGGGTCACCTTCCATTTGCAATGGTGCAACAGGTGAAAAGATTGATCTATTCAATCCCAGAAGGTACATTTATCTTAATGTCGAATGTAGGTAAATGCAATAACACTTTGCTCAAGCTTTAGAGAGACAATAAAAATCTTTCGATTGATGTATTAGAACAACAATTCTTATTCGAACGAATCCACTAGAACCATTCCTTGGCAATAGTAGTCAGTCGCAATAAAACCACAAATTGAAAAACTTATGATTCACTTGCCAAAACACCGCAACTTCAATAAAAATAAATTAAAAAGGCATGTATAAGTAATTACCCATAATACATGTGTCACGTTTGTTTATCCATTAAGTGAATTTTTCATCTTCTCGAACTAAAGAAGCAACAACTTCAAAAGTTGACAATTCTTACTCTAAGGAATCTATTTAAACCATTGACACGGGCAAAGGGATTGCACCTGATGACTCAACAATGAAGGATTTAATTCTTTATATGGATCATAGTGGTTCTCCTCAGCTTCCTCCTCAGATATCTATCTTCACAGAAAAGGGTTTACATGTCTTTTACTTAGTGGAAGATGTAAAGCTAATGCTTCAGGTACAAAAACGATTAGCTGATATGAAAGGAGCAAATGAAGTTGATGCTAAAGCCTTAGACAACATAAAGATATCTCAGATGGCTGCTCAAAAAAGCTTCTTGGCTGATTTAAGGGAAAAAAACTTAGATGAAACGGAGAAAATCAGAGCTGAGTATGAAAAGGGTCATTTCCTTCACATCTAACCCTCATCCCATAACTATTATGTCCTTCAAGGTTGAGAGAAACTAGTAAGGTAACCATGACTATAACTATGAATGATGAAGTTAGAAACTTAAAACCTATTCTAACTTCCCTTTGATAACTTGGATTATGTAAATAGGTTGAGGTTCATGATCTTGCAAGAAAAATGAAGTTAAAAGATATTCCTTAACTACTCACTAATCTCTCTTAGAAGCTTGCTTGGGTCAAAAGCACAGCAACACATGTAAACATTCCACCACCACCTGCACTAACTAAAGTCAATAACCTTGAACAAAGGAAGATGCAACCATCTCAACAAAGAAAGAAAAGAACAAGGTTCCAGTTTGAACAGATCTTTGTAACTAAGGAACCAATCATAGAGAGTGGTGAAAGGAATCACGAGCCACCCGTAGGATTGGTTGGAACTTATGGTTGGTCATTGCAGAACTAGAGTCTGGGATCTACTTCAGAACTAGGTTTGATCAGTTTTTGCTTTCAAAAGGAAAAGGAATATGGGCTTGCATCAACAACACATCTGATAAGACTCCAACAGAGTATTAAGAAAGACTTTGATATTTCAAAAGGGCTCTGGGCTAGGATAGAATATGAAATCACCATCAGACATGACTAAGAAAAAGGTGTCAGGAAAGTGAAAGCACTAGAGGATTAGGGATAATGTAATATGTAATGTTTAATCCTTGAATAAAACCCTTACTTTTGGCTTACTTATCTTTGTAAAATTATGTGTAAAAGGAAGTTGTGTGCTCACTTACGATAATTAAACTTAGTATAATTTATAGTCCAATAGAGAGAGAGATTGTTGGGTCAGTTCAGTGCCTAATGGTCTATGTTTAGATTTAAACATAAATTAGACCAAGTTAAGAAGACTCTCTGATAATGAAATCAGAGAGCAATTCAAGAAGACTCATTGACAAAGAACTCAGCGAGAAACCTCGACGAAGTTTAAGTTAAAAAATGTCAAAGAATTTAAAAATTACTTGAAGACATGCTCGCTAGCTGATATGGAGGTCAGCTAATATGTAGATGGAATATGCTGAAGGACAAAGGTTCATCAGGGGTTGACAATACCCTGATGAACTTAATCAGATCTCTAACTCCTAAACAGAGCATAAATCATAATCTCTCAAGTGTTTAGGCAGAACTATTCAAGAAAGCAAAAGAGCTTGATAAAGTATCTTTTGCAGAAAAGTTAATGCAAGCATGGGTTGGTGAAAAGTACGCGAACAGTTGACAGGACTATTTACTAAAGCACGCTTTCTATGTTTCCAAGAATGGAAACATTAAATGAAAGATGTACATTTCCACTGGATGGTCGACACGTCTCAACCACTCCACTAAGAAGACATCCTCGTACAAACTATAAAAGAGAATGTTGGTCAAAGAGTAAATGTTAATCACCATGTTATTAATTGTGTATATTTATTGTAGTACATTTACTCTTTTGAACTTAGAGCAGGTCTTTGACTCTATCAGAGAGACCTTATAAGTTCACTCACAAACTTAAGTTTGTGTGGTCAGAGAGCATCTTTTATTGTCATTCAAAAATTGTTAATTCCGTATATCATTTTGTAATGCTTTGATTCATTTCAATAAATTTTACACGCTTGAAAAGAAGTTACTTGTGTTTGCATATTTACTATTTATTTTATATATTATTCTATAAACTATTAAGGATTTAAGACTTTCATTGTTGGTAATAAGGCCTTCAATCCTCCATTCCTCCTTGTTGGATAGTCGAATGGCATATGTGGCATACATTCATGAACTTAATTTACGTTGTAGGAGTGTCGTTTATTTAGAAGGTCGATATACGTTTTATACCAATGAGACCATGGTGAAACTCTGAAACATAACCAGAAGTGTTAACGAGTCGAGTTTTTAATGAGCTACTTGAGCTTGAGCTCGTTTATTACGAGTCAAGCTTAAATATTATTGAGCTCGAGCCGAGTTCGAACAATAAATAGTGCTCGATAAATTTCAATGCGCTCAACTGGTTTGAAAGCTCGGTCAGTTATTCGGGTCGAACCACTGAGTAACATTTTATCCATTTTATGTATTGAAGTTTTTTTTTGAAAAAAAGTTAATTACTCGGTATATTAAATTTGTTTAACAGATGGCACACTTTGCCTCCATTTTATAAGATCACGAGGCTTGCATACCCGTGCGTTGCACTGGGCTTGTTTTTGTGTAACATCTTGTTGTTAATTATGCGAAGCATAATGTAAGTTCATATATCGGTGGTTGGGCTTGACAGACGTCTTGCGTTGCACCAGAGTTGTTTTTGTGTAAAATCTATTTGTTATTTATGTGAAGCATAGTCTAAGTTAATGCGTCGGTAACTTGTTATGTAATAATGTGTAAGCAGTCCTTGTGTTTTGAGGTATTTCGTCATTTAAAACTATAATTTCTGCAAGGAGATTTGGATGCAAATAGCCTGTTAACATTTTACTTGTAAGTTTTAACTATATAACAAATTTACTTATAAAAGACCGCTAGTAAACGAAATAAATCATTAAACTTAATATCACAAATCAAAATGTGGCCACAAAGCAAACCATCTAGTTTTATTCACTAAATAAGTATGTGAGATAGCAAAATCAAAGCCAACAAAACCATATGTATAATGCCTACAACCACAAAGCAAAACACAATCAGAAAAAAACATAATACCCTCTTTTTACCTCACTACCTCAACCCATCTATCTCTTACAATACATAGTAATTTATAATGCTCTAGCATCATAAAACTTCTAATCTAACTCCAATATCAATGGTTTAATCTGACGCCACCACTACATCAATGTTGCTGCCATCTCTTACCATTTACCTTCAAAAGTCAAAGCCAACAAAACCACCTGATCTGGTCTCTCACTTGGATCTGTCTTTTGGAAACCGATACAAAAACGTATTTTGTTTTTACCCCTCTTATGTTTACCATAGTTTTATTGTGGCTTAAGGTGTTGTTATGATATTTTTGTTTTTTATTTTAGATTTAGATGGCCGATGGTGTTTGGATCTTTATGGATTTGCGTTGTTTTGAAGTTTTAATGGCTTTTTTTGTTGGGATTCAACGGTTATGTTGCTTGGGGGTTTTTTATTTAAGATTTAGAGGCCTATGTAAGTGGGAGATTTATCCGCTTTTTTCAACCTCCATTTCTGCATCAAAAAATGTTATTGTCATTCAAAACAAATCTCAGCGTGTGCAGCTGTGCGAATGATGTATTCTGAGGCCGACATATGAATTGTTATGGTTCTTGAGAGAGATTTTGCCATACGTATGTTTTAATGTAAAATAGGATCCTTGTGAGTTGTGCTTCCAGATACGCAACTCACCTGAGCAAAATCCTATGAGAATCAGAATGAAATCAAGAAATAACAGATAAACTCATGTGTCGATTTAGAAATTTAAGAATAGTTTACATAATCTGAAATGCATATTCTGTTAATTGCTGGTAACGTCCAAGGCAAGGGCGTCACCTGCAGGATGATTCGAAAAACTTTCTTTCATGTTCTTTTTCTTCTTTTTCTTCCTTGCAGCTCTCCTTTTGTTTGGACCAGGACCTATGATTGTTTCTGTCTAAAGGCTAAAAGTTAGAGAAAATAGATGATGCTGATGAGGCTAAACAATACAGTAATTTATAGAACTCTAATGTCTCTTTACATTCTTGTAATTCTTTTTACATGTCCGTAACTCCCAGAACTTTTGATGTACTCTTTGTATTCCACCTGGAGTTATAGAGTTAACCATATTTTGGAAGGAAATGTTTTTTTTCATCATAAATACTGCCACATTAAATTTAGCAAACTCAATTTTATATATTACGAGGCGTTCCGACCCGTGCGTTGCACCGGGCTGAGTCTGTGGGCAAAATTCATAAACACTGCCTATCAAATCTTGAGCACTTAGTCTTTTATTATATTAAGATTAGGAGATGACCGGGCATATTGCCCGCGCGTTGCGGCGGGGGCTAACTCAGTCTCGAAAGGTATTTAGCTCCAATAGTAGTGTGTTTTTGGTATTTTGGTGTTTTTAGCCCAAGTTATAGAGAACGTCGGACATACAGTTGGTGTTGCATATCCCACTATCTTTATGGACGCATGACGAAAGCAATACTAAAGAAAATCTTTCAACTTTAACAAAAGAGTCATATTGAATGGATGTTTAAAAGTTTGGTAACTCTAGCTAAGGTTCAAATACAAAATTTATAAATTAAGCCTAAACCACACAAAACTCCAACATTTGCAGAGCATGAAAGACATAAATCATGATTCCGACAATCTAACATAACAAAATGTATTGGTGCAGCTTTTGTAAACTAAGATATGCACCGGTACACACAAATTATTTTGTAAACTAAAGCTAACAAATACAAAATGCTATGTCTTTTGTAGAGAATTTTCAATTTCAACATGTAGGGTTTACAGCCTAACAACCAACTTATGTTATATTAGACATGAAGGTTTACAACTGAAATTTAATGAAAGGTACTCGTAGTAGATAACCATATTCATATGTTGGGTTCATAGAGATATTTCATTACAAAAATAGCTGCTAGTTAGCTGTTGACCATGATTAGCCTTTCTAGTGCAACACTAGACATTTCTGGTTAAAAATAAATGTTCAAACTTGAATACCTAATCAGTGACCTCATGAAGTGTGGCGTCCATCCAAGTATATATATAAACTTCATCTTTAAGCTCCTTGCCTCGGACTGCAAACTCTGCCTGGTTGTGATATCCACCAATCTGTTGGAATAAAAACCATTTTAAGTCGTCGTTAAACGAATTATTAACCTTTATACTTTTCACAAATAATCAGCCACAGTTTACTAAAAAATCATGTCGTTAGTCATTTGGAAGGATATAGATCAGATTTGTGTAACGGGTCACATGGTTTCGGGTTAAAAAGCAAAAAAATCTAATGTATCAATAGTTCCCTTGGGCTCGGGAGGTGGCATACTAATCCGGGCATATGCATTTCTTCTTGAAAGTCTTTTGTGCAGCTCCTTTGATGATAGCATGGCCTTGCTTTTTGGAAAATAGCATTTATTTATTATAAGGAGTTATGAAATTTATGGCATAACTGAATGGTTATATCAGATCCATGCTTAAATGACGGGTGGCTAGTGAATGGGTTATCTTTGGTTAATCTTTTGCGCATAGTTTTGTTTTTACTTGTCATCATTGATGGACCATGGCCACCTGTAGCAAAATTTATGCAACTTATGCTCTTACTAACATTTTCATGTTAGTACAGTTCAGATTTTTTGTCCTTCTCTTGACTCTTAACTTGTAGAGCTTATGAAACGACAATTTCATATTACAACTATGTCAATGAAATGATGCATAAATCGTAAGTGATCAATCTAACTCTTAATGCAAATCATTTTTTTAAACATCAATGCAAATCAGTTGATGTACAGGTTTGTGTAAAATAAATGAAGTGAGATTTGGCTCTACCTATATAGCGAGAGAATATGACCTCTGTAAGAATATGATTTAGTAATTTTTTTTATTGCATCTATTTTCAATGTGTGTATTTTAAACATGTAGATGAGATTTTTTTTGAAAGGCAAACGAAATATATAAAAAAGGACCAAAACATGTAGATGAGGTTAACCATAAATGCAAATTTCGAATCAGGAAAGTAATGAGCTACAAAAAAAAACAGATTACATGTCTATGTCAGTTAGGCGAGTAATGAAATAGCTGTTATGTCAAACCCACTACCGAAGAATCCAAGATTCTGTGGGGCCACGAAACTCAGGTATACCGCCAGAAGTTAATCATCATACTGAAATTTTAACATATAAATTTATAAAACAATTTATAGATTTCAACCACAGTAGTTAAAGAAATGCATTACCTTCTCCTCTGGGTCGAAAACTAAATGACCCGCTTTTCTCTTTCACAGCAAGCCTGCAAATGGATAGTATACTTGGTTGGCACCATCAAGTTCCCTAAATCTGCGAGAAATCTGCACTCCCAAGATTTGATGTTAAAATAGTCCCATTTTTGTGAGTAGATAACCTAAAATATAATACAACCAAAACTTAAATTCATATAACCCTATCTATAGATAAATAATCAGCATAGTTTAAAATTATAAAAGGTTTTTATAATCACTTACGCACATATACCATACTTTTGAAGCAAATAAGCCTGTTCGGCTGCAAATTTGAAGCAAGTACGCAATCCTAAACACTCTACCAAAACCTACATATCCGGTTGACTTTTGAAGCAAGCATGTACCAATATAAGCAAAACACTTACGACACAAATACTATTAGCCATTGCAGTAGCCACTGGTAACAAATCGTCATAACAGTTCTTCATATCTTGCAACAGCAACAAAGGATATAACACCCTGTGTTTTAGGTCATTGTATGACGTTATTTATTTCACTATTTATTTTTAGTCTTGTACGCGTTTACTTTTAATTTTAATCGTATAATTAAATCGCGTAAACAAAAAAATGATCATTCAACGTAAACGGGCATCAAACAATTGAATGTTTACGTCAAGCAAGTGTTAAGTGATTATTTGGAGGATAATTATTAACTTTGCACATTTTATTTTTATTGGTTACGTAAAGTGTTTACGTTTCACGATAAAATACATTTAGGCATACCCGGAACCACCACAACTCTTTTACGCTTCAACAAATACTCATTTTTATACCCAATACTCAAAAAATTACAAAATATCTTATGTATAAGCCCATGTGGCTGGATATATAGAAGAAAACACAAAAGAAATATCACAAAAATCTAACTAAGGTACATGTATAATATTTGTTTCATTAAAACATTAAGGCGTGACTAGTAACTTGGTCTTTTATTCCTTGATTTCCTCATCTTGTCTTTAGACTTTATATAAGCAATCTTGACTAAGTCTTGTGATATATAAAGGCTTGCAACTAGATAGAAAAACACACACTTTATTTTCATAAGAAAAACTTCACTCGTTTCTCTTGTCACTCCCTCTCTACCCACGGCTTGAAACAAACACCCTTACCCAATCCATACAATTTTATTTACAACATATACAATTGATCTAACAACATATCTAAGGTATTACAAGGAGGTTTGAAGGTTTAGTTTAGGGTTTAAAAGGGTTAAGCAAGCAAGGATCAAGATTAGGGTTTCTTTGGATTTAGGGTTTTCTAAGTATTGGAAGCTTGGGTTTAATATCTAAACTAGGGTTTAGATCTTATTGCTCATCATCCTACATCATATTAAAGTCATCTAAAAACCTTAATCTCTTTACTTTCATGATTTTATGTGTATATGATGTTTAATCACCAACTAGGAAACTTATTAACTTGTAAAATAGATTTTTACACTTGATTGTGATTTGGTATACTTTTACATATGTTATATGGATGTTAATATCATGTGGGAATGGAAGTATAAGTATTGTACAAGTGTGGTTTATGTATAAAAAAGTATATATAAACTAGTGGTTTTAAAAGTTACTTAATAAGTTTATAAGTATAAGGACTTGTTGATCTTGTTGTCTTGGATAATATTTGAACAAATCATGGACTAAGGACCTTAAATATGTAATACATGTGATATATGGTGTTGTGGAGGACTTGTAACAAGTGTACTAAACTAAAAAGTTACAAAAACTAGTTTAAACACATTTTTAGCAAAAAGATCAAAAGAGGCTTTTTTAATTCGAAATATAAAGCATTCATTTTAAATTTTTATAAAATACTACATCTCATGAGGATTCCAAATATGTAAGGAACTCAAAAATCTGATTTATAACGAAGAAGATACGCCATTTGTAAGTTATACGATAACAAAACGCTTTATAAAAGAAATTTTATAAAAACTATTACAAACCACATCCGATATAAATGGTTGGTTATTTTTCTCAGAAAGTACATAATTTTAGGATTTTAAAACATTAAGAATCATAATTTTTCGATCAATAAGTAAGCAGTTATGGATTTTTCCTTGTTTACGATAATTAAAGTTAATAAAAATAATTATATAAACTATGAACAGTAAAAAGTACTGTTCACCAGTAGGTTGAAAATATAAAATGGTAATACTTTGATACCTCGTCTTAATACGAAAGTGTGGACATAAAAAACGTAAGAAACGGACTTAAAACGATAAAGTTACGCCATTTTTACTAAAGAGATATTTATAAACATTTTCACTTTATAAATATGATTTCACTAATACGAATAGATGGTGATGTAGCTATATAGAATCATATACGGGATTAGTTATTCAAAGTACTTAGTACTCATACAACCTATAATTAATTAGGTTGCATTCGGGCGTTTGCGTAACGCATATTTTATTTGTGATATACTTTGCTGATTCACTTCACTCGAGGTGAGTTCATAGCCCTACGTTTTACATTTACAATGATTTGCAAGTTTTGGGGTGAGAAACATATGCATGTTTTACAATTGGGCGCAAGTGGACATTTTACATTACGTTTACGTATTTGCCTAAGTAACGATAACCCTCTAAGCCCATTATCATGAACTGTCAATTACTTGTTGTGAGCGCGAATGTTATAAATAGATCTATTTGGGATTGACATCCTCGTTCGGGTGAGTCATGCTCACTGTGCCGGTATGCCAGACAACGAACGTATACCATGTCGGATTTGGGATGTTGCGGGTTAGAACATTATCACGGGCAATGTTGGCAATTTATATTGCAATTCATACATGTCAAGCTTCAGTATCATAAGCTTAGGGAAACATAATTACATTTTATGATGTTTGCATCTGTTGCATTATCATAGGGAAATCTTGCGGTCTTACATTATACATTTTACAAACCTATGAATTCACCAACATTATTGTTGACGTTTTAAGCAATGTTTTTCTGAGGAGATCAATGAGGTACAAGACATGGGATACATTGGTGGTCGTTATTTTGGAAGTCATATGCATAAAAGATTTGGTTGCATTACATTTTGGGGAAACATTTGTTATGGACTAGAATCTTTGTATTTTGAACATCGAATAAGTGAAGCTTCGGGCTTTTGTAACAAACAATTTGTTAAATCCAATATATCGGTTTTAAACGACTTTTAAATGGTCGTTCTTATATATATCTTGTGCTATTGATCTATGAAGTATCACCCCCAGACCCATATTCCGCTGCGACCCAATTTGGGAGTGTTACAGATTAGTATCAAGAGCTAAGGTTATAGAGAACCCGGTCAAATGCTTTTACTTGGACTATAACCATTTTCAAACATTGCATTCATACAAAGGGGTTTTCATGGGACATACATACACTAGTTGTTGCATTAGTTGGTTAGACTAGATGTATTCATGATTGATATACATGTTATAATATACTATGTATATTACTATAAGAGTCTTATATTAATACTTATATAAGCTACTTTTGATTTTCAGATTTTGTCATGTCGGACTCAGAGGATTCCATAGTTACTTACACGGAGGTATCTAGTCCGTTCGAGGATCTGTCAGACATAGGATCTCCGAGAGTCGATGGACTGCCCTTGATGCTAGAGGACCCTTATGTGGAGGCTGCTCTTTAGGCCTCACCATCTCCTGATTATGTGCCCAATCCTGAGCACCCACCTTCACCTGTCTATGTACCATATGTATCGGAGCCAGTATACCTAGAGTTTATGCCACCAGAGGATGAGGTGTTTCCAGCAGAGGAGCAACCATTGCATGCTGTTGTCTCACCTACTGCCGACTCACCAAGATACATTGCAGACTCCGATCCTGAGGAGGATACTGAAGAGGATCCTGAGGAGGACCCCGTTGATTATCCTGTCGACGGAGAAGACGATGACGATGATGATGATGGGTTATTCGATGATGACGAGGATGAGGATGATGATGTTGAGGAGGACGAGGATAAGGAGGAGGAGGAGGATAACCCAGCTTCGATCGACTCTGTCCCACCACATGTACACCGTGTTACGGCTAGGATGTCTATCCGAGATCAGACACCTATATCACTTCCTCCTAAAGCAGAGGTTGAGAGACTTCTTGCCTTACCTACTCCACCACCCTCACCACTTACTCCATTATCATCACCACTACCACAGATTCCATCTCCACCACTCCTAGTATCTCCACCATTACCCACATCACCTCCACCACTACCTACTAGTCCTACTCATCCATTGGGCTACAGAGCTGCGATGATCCGGCTGAGAGCTGAGGCACCATCTACTTCCTATCCATTACCACTACCACCACCATCAGGTACACCTCCATCAGGGACACCACCACTTCTATCTATACCTGTACCTACATCATCACCACCTTTTCTTCTACCCTCTACTGACCGTAGAGCGGACAGGCCCGAGATTTGTTTACTACCTCGGAAGAGGATGTGTATTGCTCTTGGTCCTAGGTACGAGATCAGAGAGAGTTCATCTGCCCCCACTGCTAGACCTACTGGAGGTTTTAGGGTGAATTATGGTTTTGTTGCCACTTTTGATAGGAAGATTAGGCGAGATCCAGAGAGAGATGTTGGTTATGGGATTACCGACACTTGGGATGAAATGGTTGAGGCCATCCAGGAGGTACCGACTACTGATGTGGCAGAGCTAAGTCAGAGGATGACGGACTTTGTCACGACTGTGAGACAGGATACAAACAAGATCTATGTGAGACTGGATAAGGCACATGAGGCTAGAGCGGTATTAAACAGTCGGTTAAACTTACTAGGCAGAGATAGGCGCTCTCATGCTTATACTGCTTTACTTATGGAGAGAGAGGCTAGACTCTCCCGTGAGGCCTGGAGATGGTCTATGGAGGCTAGTGACACTGCACGTTCGGAGGTTATGGCATTACGTACTACAGTGTTAGGTCAGCAGACGGAGATTGCAGCTTTGCGAGCAGCCGACCGCGCACGACAGGCGCAGCTTGTGGAGACACGAAGACTGATGAGTACACTGCAGACACAGGTGACAGCACTACAGAGACAGCAGGGACCCGCTAGTGGTCCAGTACAGCCCGATGTACCAGAAGAGGCCGGTAGCAGTACTTAGATCTGGTTAGGTCTTAGCTATCTTGTATATAGCTTACTAAGTATTACGGGGTAACTCCTGGCTAGTAAGGCTTTAGGTTGTTTATTTCCATCTTGTAACCTAATCGTAGTGATCATTTTGTATTTGAACCAATCATGTATGTTTTCCAGATTATATATGGAATGGTAGTATTATGTCATGTCTGTAATCGAATTTATTATGAATGAATGTCGATTTAGCTACACCATTGTTAGTTTCAATTCAGTTGTATATTTCACTATGTGATGTGATCTCGCTTTACTTACAGTGTATATGTCATGTCATGGTTATAATTTTATGAAATCTAATGGGTATTATATTTCCTTGTGATTTAAAGAAAATGGCACCAAAAAGAACCACGAGGTCAACACCAGCCACAACAACAAATCCCGCCACTACCACCTCTGTCACCAATGCCCAGTTTAAGGCAATGATCGACCAAGGTGTTACTGATGCTTTGGCAGCACGTGATGCTGACAGAAACACGAATGGCGATGACAGCCATAATTCGGGAACAGGTGTTAGACGGACGAAACGAGTTGCTAGAGAGTGCACTTACCCAGACTTCATGAAGTGTCAACCTCTAAATTTCAAGGGCACAGAAGGTGTTGTCGAATTGATTCAATGGTTTGAGAAAATGGAAACTGTGTTTAATATAAGAAACTGCTCTGTAGAAAACCAAATTAAGTTTTCCACTTGTACTTTTATTGTAGGTGCTCTAACGTGGTGGAACTCCCACGTTAAGAATGTTGGTCATGATGTTGCATATGCAATGACTTGGGCAGAACTGAAAAGAAGATGACTGACAAGTACTGCCCGAGGGGTGAGATGAAGAAGCTCGAGGTTGAGTTGTGGAATTTGAAGTTAAAAGTTACCGCGTGATAGGTTACAACTAACGTTTTCAGGAACTGGCATTACTGTGTGTTAGAATGTTTCCTGAAGAGTCAGATAAGATTGAGAGATATGTTGGTGGTTTGCTCGACATGATCCATGGAAGTGTAGTAACATCAAAGCCTAAGACAATGCAAGACGCAATTGAAATGGCAACGGAGCTAATGGATAAGAAAATCCGCACTTTTGCTGAACGTCAGACAGAGAACAAAAGAAAGCAAGATGATAACCAACAACACCAACAAAACAAGAGGCAGAACACTAGTAGAGCCTACACTGCAGGATCTGGTGAAAAGAAACCTTACGGAGGATCTAAACCTCTGTGTCTTAAATGCAACTATCACCACGATGATCCATGTGCTCCCAAATGCCACAAGTGCAACAGAGTTGTCCATCTGGCCCGTGACTGTAGGAGTCCCTCAAATGCTAATACTGGTAACAATCAAAAGGGTAATAGGGCAGTCAGAAACCTACTTGCTATGAATGTGGAGCCTAGGGACATTTCAAGAGGAAGTGCCCAAAGCGGAAAAACAACAACCGCAGTAACCAAGGTGGAAATGGCAACGCTCTAGCGAAAGTATAGGCGGTAGGTCGTGCAGGGACAAACCCAAACTCAAACTTCGTTACGGGTACGTTCCTTCTAAACAACCGCTATGCTTCTGTCTTATTTAATACTTGTGCCGATAGAAGCTTTGTGTCTACTGCATTTAGCTCCCAAATTGATATCACACCATCTACTCTTAGATCATTATTATGATGTTGAACTAGCTGACGGGAGAATAATTGGGTGAAACACTATCATTCGGGGTTGTACATTAAAGTTCTTAAATCACCCATTAAACATAGACTTAATTCCCGTAGAACTTGGTAGTCTCGACGTCATAATCAGTATGGATTGGTTGGCAAAGTACCAAGCCGTCATTATTTGTGTCGAGAATATCGTTAGTATTCCCTAGGGAAATAAAACCTTAATTGTTCATGGTGACGGAAGCGACCGGGGAAACGAGACTCGTTTGAACATCATCTCGTGCACTAAAATGCAGAAGTACATGCTAAAAGGATGTCCTATCTTTTTGGCACATGTTACTACAAAGGAGACTGAAGACAAGTCAGAGAAGAAGCGACTTGAGGACGTACCGATCGTTCGAGATTTTCCTGAAGTATTTCCTGAGGACTTGCCGGGTCTTCCACCGACTCGACAAGTGGAATTCCAAATCGATTTGATACCTGGTGCTGCACCTGTAGCACGGGCACCTTATCGATTGGCCCCGTCCGAAATGAAAGAATTGTCGGACCAACTGAAGGAGCTATCCGACAAAGGCTTTATAAGGCCCAGTTCCTCACCTTGGGGAGCTCCGGTCTTGTTTGTCAAGAAGAAGGATGGATCATTTCGAATGTGCATCGACTACCGAGAACTAAACAAGCTGACGGTGAAGAATCGTTATCCACTCCCAAGGATCGACGATTTATTTGATCAACTACAAGGATCCAGTGTTTATTCTAAGATAGACTTGCGATCAGGTTATCACCAGCTTCGAGTACGTGAAGAAGATATTCCGAAGACGGCATTCAGAACTCGATATGGTCATTACAAGTTCCAAGTTATGCCATTTGGTTTGACGAACGCACCAGCGGTATTTATGAACCTCATTAACCGCGTGTGCAAGCCATATTTGGATAAAATTCATGATTTCTTATATTAAAATTTCTCATTCTACTCCAAAAACAAGAAGGAACACGAAGAGCATCTTAAGGCAATTCTAGAATCACTTAAGAAAGAGGAGTTGTATGCTAAATTCTCTAAATGTGAATTTTGGCTTCCCAAGGTACAATTTTTTAGCCACGTGATTGATAGTCAAGGAATTCAAGTGGATCCTGCCAAGATCAAATCCATAAAATATTAGGCATCTCCTAAAACACCACACGGAGCTGCAGTAATTTTTAGGTCTTGCAGGGTATTACGAAGATTCATCAAAGGATTTTTGAAGATCGCCTAGTCAATGACCAAGCTTACTCAGAAAGGAGTTAAGTTTGATTGGGGTGACAAGCAAGAAGCAACATTTCAACTGATTTAGCAGAAGTTGTGTAGTGCACCAATTCTGGCTTTAACCGAAGGAAGCAAAGATTTTATCATATACTGCAATGCTTTAATCAAAGGTTTGGGGGTTGTGTTGATGCAAAGAGAGAAGGTGATTACTTATGCATCACGCCAATTGAAAATTCATGAGAAGAACTATACGGACACTGATTTGGAACTTGGAGCAGTAGTGTTGCTTTAAAATCTGAGGACCCATATTTGTATGGAACCAAGTGTACGGTATTCACAGATCACAAGAGTTTACAACAAATTCTTGATCAAAAGGAGCTGAACATGAGATAACGTCGTTGGTTAGAATTGCTTAGTGATGTGTGTTTTTTACAAGTTTTAAATTTATAATAACTAGAAATACCGATTTTGACTAAAAACACGACATTGAGGCAAGTATACCCTATTCGAGTGTAATATAGTATTAGGTAAGACCAGGTCGTTCCACGGGAATTGAAGTTTTCACAGTTTGTAAATTTAAGGTCTAAGGTAAAATGATTGTACGATCAAATTAGCCAAAAACGTCATATATCGATAAAAAAGATGATTCAAGCAAATGATTAAAGCATGTTTGTTTAGGCAATGATCACTAGGATAATGAAATGTTTAGGATAGTGTTTATAAATTTGGATAATAAAGATATCACAAGTTATAAACCCTTTCAGCCTTTAAATATAACTAGTGAATATATCGATTAATAACAACAAATCCTCTCGGCCTTTATAAGTTATTATAATCAATAGCAAGTGAATGATAAATAATAAGTTTATAAGTATCCTTTCGGCCTTTACACTTAGAAAATCATGTTTAACCATTTCAATAAACACATATCCAAACGCTCCATATCAAAGATCACAATATGCCTAAACAAACATGAGATTACTACTCCATGATCAGAGGAACAAAACATTCATCATGGATTCAACAAAGATTATATTCAAAAGAGTAACAAGATTTCCTTACCAATTCCAAGAGCTAAGTTGGTGATTTTCACAATAATTTCTAAGAACACCAATATTATATTCAAAGCAAAATCCAGAAACTATGAACAATTCTGTCACAATCGCTTATAGATTTGAAATAACACTACAACTATGCCTCTTTGATGGATCAAAACCTAAGAACAATGATGAACATCAACCAAGACTATCCAACTTCTTCAAGAACTTTGATTCTAATGGTGGTGATGATTTGTGTTATCAAGGTGGTTTGGATCAAAGGTTCTCAGGCCTTTATCACCAAAAACACCCCTTCTAATGATTCTAAACGAATGGGGAATTGTGTGTGAGAGTTGTGTGTTATGGGATGGTTTGAGAGGGTATTTATAAGCTTTTTCGGGGCCAAAGTGTGCCTCACTTACAAAAAAGTGCGCAGCACTTCGGGTGTTAATGCACTTGGCATTTAATTGTCTTTAATTTCCTTTAATTTCAGTTCTGGTGGAAAAGTGCGGCGGTTTTAGGGCAAGTGCGCCGCACTTTTTGTCTTTTCAGCAGGTACCAATTTTGCAAAGTTGTAGATAATTGAATTCTCTTCGCGTGGCCGCTTGAACCAACTAAAACGGAGTTCGTATGACCGAGTTATGGCCAAAACAGTGAACAGGTGTCGGGAAGCATTCAGCTTGAGTTATTTCTTCGTTTAAGCTTCAAATCTTAGTGTTTTCTTCCGTTTTCTTCCACGACACATTCCAAGAACCTACAATGACAAATATACTCTATTCTATACCAAAAGTTCTTATATTTAACCAATTTATATATATAAAAGCATTGATAACGCGTATAGAAACATGTATAATTTAAGCGTTATCACTCAGCGATTATGATTGTGAAATACGTTACCACCTGAGGAAAGCAAACGTAGTGGCCAATACCTTAAGCCATAAAGAACGGAATAAGCCATTACGGGTTCGAGCCTTAGTCATGACTATTGGTTTGAATCTCCCCAAACAAATTTTGAATGCTCAGACTGAAGCACGAAAACCAGAGAACATCAAGAATAAAGATGTTAGCGGTATGTTGATTGAAAATTCAAAGGATCAAGAGAAACTTAGAATGGAAAAGTTAGAACCCCGCGCGAACAAAACTCTATGCTTAAATGGCAGGAGTTGGTTACCTTGTTATGGCGATTTGAGGACTGTAATCATGCACGAGTCCCACAAGTCAAAATACACTATCTATTCGGGTTCTGACAAGATGTATCAGGACATGAAGATGCTATATTGGTGGCCCAATATGAAGGCCAACATTGCCACCTATGTTAGCAAATGTTTGACATGTGCTAAGGTCAAGGATGAACATCAAAGGCCATCGGGTTTGTTGGTGCAACCCAAGATACCCTAATGGAAGTGGGATAATATCATAATGGATTTTATCACGAAGCTTCCTAAGTCGTCGCAAGGTTATAACACCATTTGGGTGATTGTAGGACCGACTTACTAAATCCGAATAACTTTGCTACCAATGAGAGAAACACCGATCATGGAAAAAATGGCAAGCATCGTACTAAAGAGGTAGTCCTGAGGATGGGATGCCTGTCTCAATCTTTGTGAATCGCGACCCTAGGTTCGCATCAAATTTCTGGAGGTCACTTCAGAAGGCCTTGGGTACGAATTTGGATATGAGTACCGCGTATCCATCCACAAACTGACGGACAAAGCGAGAGGACTATTCAAACTCTCGAGGATATGCTGCGTGCTTGTGTGATCTACTTTGGAAAGGGTTGGGTTAACCATTTGCCACTAGTCAATTTTTCATATAACAATAGTTATCACGCTAGCATCAAGGCTGCACCGTTCGAAGCACTTTACGGTCGAAAGTGTCATTCACCTGTTTGTTGGGCCGAAGTTGGAGAAGTTCAACTCACTGGTCCAGAAATAGTTCAAGAGACAACCGAGAAAATCATTCAGATCAAATAAAGAATTCAAGCCGCACATGATCGACAAAAGAGTTACGCCGATTTAAAGCGTAATCCAATGGAATTTCAAGTTGGAGATAGAGTAATGCTCAAGGTTTCGCCTTGGAAAGGAGTAGTACGTTTTGGCAAACGGGGAAAGTTAAACCCTAGATATGTTGGACCTTTCAAAGTGTTGGAAAAGGTTGGAGTCATTGCTTACAAGCTTGAACATCCTCAAGAGCTTAGCAGGGTTCACAATACGTTTCATGTATCCAACTTGAAGAAGTGCTACGCCGACGTACTATTAGCCGTTCCGTTGGATGAACTCCATATTGATAACAAGCTTTATTTTGTCGAGGAACCAGTAGAAATCATGGATCGTGAAGTTAAGCGGTTGAAGCAAAGCCGTATCCCGATTGTCATGGAACTCTAGGCGAGGTCCTGAGTTCACATGGGAACGTGAAGACCAATTCCGGATGAAGTATCCACACCTCTTCACAAAGACCGCATCGTCGTCATAGTTGCAGCGTTCTTAAGCTTGCTTGAGGCAAGGCTCATTTAACGGGGGAAGACTATAACACCCCGTGTTTTAGGTCATTGTACGATGTTATTTATTTCACTATTTATTTTTAGTCTTGTACACATTTACTTTTAATTTTAATCGTATAGTTAAATCGCGTAAACTAAAAATGATCATTCAACGTAAACGGGCATCAAACAATTGAATGTTTATGTCAAACAAGTGTTAAGTGATTATTTGGAGAATAATTATTAACTTTGCACATTTTATTTTTATTGGTTATGTAAAGTGTTTACGTTTCGCGATAAAATACATTTAGGCGTACGCCATGAACACCAAACTCTTCTTACTGCTTCAAACAAATACCCATATTTTTTATAACCAAAATACTCAAAAAACTTTCCAAAATCTATTATGTATAAGCCACATGTGGCTAGATGCACTATAAGAAAAGCACACAAGATTAAAAATATCATAAAAAATCTAACTAAGGTACATGTACAACATATGTTTCATTAAAACATTAAGGCATGACTAGTAACTTGGTCTTTTCTTCCTTGATTTCCTCATCTTGTCCCTAGACTTTCTATAAGCAATCTTGACTAAGTCTTGTGATATATAAAGGCTTGCAACTAGATAGAAAAACACACACTTCATTTTTATAAGAAAAACTTCACTCATTTCTCTTGTCTCTCCCTCTCTACCCACGGCTTGAAACAAAAAAACACCCTCTATCCAATCCATACAATTTTATTTACAACATATACAAGTGATTTAACAACATATCTAAGGTATTACAAGGAGGTTTGAAGGTTTAGTTTAAGGTTTAAAAGGGTTAA
This sequence comes from Tanacetum coccineum, assembly GCA_026074375.1. Classification (NCBI taxonomy): domain Eukaryota; kingdom Viridiplantae; phylum Streptophyta; class Magnoliopsida; order Asterales; family Asteraceae; genus Tanacetum; species Tanacetum coccineum. The sequence continues at coordinate 85,466 of BQNB010008473.1, forward strand.
GCAAGCAAGGATCAAGATTAGGGTTTCTTTGGATTTAGGGTTTTCTAAGTATTGGAAGCTTGAGTTTAATATCTAAAGTAGGGTTTAGATCTTGTTGTTCATCATTCTACATCATATTAAGGTCATCTAAAGACCTTAATCTCTTTACTTTCATGATTTTATGTGTATATAATGTTTATACAGTGAATCACCATTTAGGAAACTTATTAACTGGTAAAATGGATTTTTACACTTGATTGTGATTTGGTATACTTTTACATATGTTATATGGATGTTAATATCATGTGGGAATGGAAGTATAAGTATTATACAAGTGTGGTTTATGTATAAAAAGTATATATAAACTAGTGGTTTTAAAAATTTTGCTACCTTTATTAAGTTTATAAGTATAAGACTTGTTGATATCTGTTATCTTGGATAATATTTGAACAAATCATGGGTACTAAGACCTCTAAAATATGTAATTACATGTGATATATGGTGTTGTAGAGGACTTGTAACAAGTGTACTAAACTAAAAAGTTACAAAAAATTAGTTTAAACACATTTTTAGCAAAAATATCAAAAGGGGCTGTTTTAATTCGAAATATAAAGTATTCATTTTATATTTTTATAAATTACTACATCTCATGAGGATTCCAAATATGTAAGGAACTCAAAAATCCGATTTATAACGAAGAAGATACGTCATTGTAAGTGTTGTGTGTGGATAATAAAACTGCTTTATAAAAGAAATTTTATAAAAAAACATTACAAACAACATTGATATAATGGTTGGTTAATTTTTCTCAAAAAATTACATATATTTTAGGTTCAAACATTAAGAATCATTATTGTATTGAATCAGAATAACGAAGAGATGTTGTAATGTATTTGTTGCATCACGATTCGCGTGTTTACGGATATTAAGCTTTATAAATATGACAGGGTTCAAAACCCACCTCTTTGGCTAATTAGCGTTGCTGGGACAGGATCGGACATTGCCTCGGGGACTGGGTCCCTTGGGGAAGTGCCCGGTGTGCGATCAAAGATGCATGGGACTAGGCGTGTTCCCACCGATTCACACCTTGTTGCAGAAAGTTTCTATAAAATTAATTAGATAAACTAGTCGCTTTTTGAACAGTAAAATTACTATTCATCTAGGTATACATTTTTTTAATACATTAGTTAGATAAAACTTTTAAATTACGAAGACGTGCTCGAAGTCTCCCTATGTAATCGGAGTTAAAACGAATAAGATACGACATTTAACGATAGTGTAAATTGTATAAAAGTATATGAACAGTAAGAAAATTACTGTTCACCAGTAGGTTGAAAATATGAAAAGGTAATATTTTGATACCTCGTTTTAATACGAAAGAGTGGACATAAGAAACGTAAAAAACGGACTTAAAACGATAAAGTTACGCCATTTTTACTAAAGATATATTTATAAACGTTTTCACTTTTAAAAATATGATTTTCACTTATACGAATAGAATGGTGATGTAACGCATATATATAGAATTATATTCGGTGATTATTTATTCAAAGTATCTTAGTATCATTTACGACTAAAAGATTAAATTTAGGTTGCATTTGTGTGTTTGAGTGGACAGCCTTTTGTTTGTGAATACTTTGTTGATTCATTTCCATTCGAGGTGAGTTCATAGCCCAGTTTTACATTTACAAGTTTTGGGGTGAGAAAATATGCATGTTTTTTACAAATGAGCGCAAGACCTAGGAGGTTGTGGAATTTTTAATTACGGTTAGTATTTTGCCTGATAGTGCGATAACCTTGATCCCATTTTCATGAACTGTCAAATATTGTTCCCCCCCGCCCCCCCCCTCTATCGAGCTCCCCCCCCCGCTCCTTACGTGAATTATAAAAAAATTGATCAATATGGTCAAGAGACATTCCCGTTCGGGGTGAGTCATGCTCACATGTGCCAGTAATTGCACCGGACAACGAGTTCATCCATTTCGGGATTTTGAGAGTTGTTGCGGGTTTTTGAAGACCTAATCCATAGGCGCCAATTTTTGGCCAATTTGTAATGCAAGTTCACCACCATGTCGAGGCTTTTAGTGTCATGAAGCTTAGGGAAACGTAATTAGTACTTTATGATGTGTTGCATTTGTTTGCATTATCATGGTATATCGTCTCCTCGCTGGGTCCTGACATGTATTACATTTTAAAAACCTATTGATTCACGCCAACATTATTGTTGACGTTTTAAGCCATGTTTTTATCAGGGAGATCAATGAGGTACAAGACAGGATACATTGAATAGTCGTTATTTTGAAAGTCATCTTGATAAAAGATTAGTGTTGCATTACATTTGGAGGGAAACATCTTGTTATGGAGCTAGATATATTTGTATTTTTGAACATCGAACAAGTGAATGCTTCGGGCTTTTGTAGAACAAAGATTTGTTTGGTGAGAACTCCTATGTAGTTGAGTTTTAAACGAATTTTATCTGGTCTGTCTCTTATATTATTGTCTTTCTTCTTCTGTTTTTTTTTCTTTCTTATTGATGCTATTGATCTGTGTGATTAGTAACACCCCCAGACCCATATTCGCTTGCGATCCCTCAATTTGGGGGATCGTACAAACAAAAGATACAAGCATACGAAAACCTACAGATTCAGATCCGAAACAAGTCACTAGCAGATAACATTAACTTAAGCAAGATTTTTAGTATTGGGCAACAACACGAATCTAATTTCAATAATGGTAACAACCTCTTTAGTCTCTCCCTATACACAATAAACACATAAGTTACTCAACGGCTTCAAATTCATTATAAAGCTGAAAAGTGCAAATTATAAGTCAATGCACAGAAAGATTTGATACTAAATTAAGAATTTAACAAATGTAAAACCCGACATCATTTTGAAGGATTTTCCCAATATTTTTTTTTTCAAAGTGACGTATAATGTGATGCACTTATAGGATTTATAAAAACAGTACAAGACACCTAAGTGCAACCAATAAAATCGTAACACACCATATAATGCTCATTTCGATAATCCAAAACCCAATGTTCAAAACATTTAAAAAAAATAAGCAATTGAGATTTTTTTTTAACTCGGATTTGAAACTGGAACAGAAACTGATGACTGTTACCTGAATGCGGTTATTTCCTTTTATCTATCAAGAAAACCTAAAGAAAAAACCTAAAAAAATTGAATCTTTTTTAGTTCCTTTTTTTCAAAAACAATAAAATGCAAACTATTGGATAAAAAAATTAGGGTTAGTGCCTACCTCACACTTACAAATTTGTTATATCTCCATGAATAGCTCTATAAATGGTGTAACTCCAGCAACAACTCTTGGTATGCAGCCAAATACTTTATTTGAGAGGCAGGTTATTGCTCCATGAATGCTATGTAACTCCATAATCCCTTGATATGCACCCGATTGTTTTTTAGATAGATAAAGAGACGATTATGATGTATGAAGGCAAAGAAAAAGACGTAGGTGTTTATGGTCTTTAATGTGATTGAGTCATAAATATTGCGAATTCAATATTGTGTACTGAATCTTTATATAGATATAGATAAGATAAAAGAAGTCGTTAAACAAAGCCACAACATATTTTAATAAATTTTATATTTAATAAAAAATCATTATGGAAGTGGAAGAACAAAGCTTCTCGTGTGTACAACAATTTCTTCTTCATGACGTGTGCGACCAATTTCTTCATGACGTGGAAGAACAGACACTGCAGTTTCTTTAGAAAATTGGAAAACTGAAAAGGGCCAATCACAATAGTTGATCGAAGTCAAACGATATTTTTGTAAGAGAGATGCTACATCCACAAAAAGATTCACAAAAGAAGTTTCACAAAATGATATGGCATGCGTTAATAAGGAGATGTTAATCAAAAAGGAAGAAAGAGAAATGACCAAAAAGATTTTGATTGGATACATGTCATTTTGTGGAAATTTTGTGGAAGTTATTTTGTGGATGTAGCAATTCTCTTTTTTCAATTCATACTACGCGAGATTTAAAAATTAAATTTTAATTAAATGTTAATTTTGTATGTGTTGTTATATTTTTGTATTTAGGTTTTGTTTATCATTATTTTAATAATTGTAAATACGAGTTTCTTATGATGTAAATTTATAACTACATATTAAACAAAGAATGATAATTCTAATTATTGTCAATTACATTGTTGTGTTTTAATAATAATTTAATCGTATTTAATATTAAAACCGTGTACTCATGTGATAAACTTATAAAATGAAATAACAATAAGTCATTGTTGAATGCATATAGTAAAAATAATATTTTTTATAGATATTCTTAGGTTGGACGGAGTGGAGGTGAGTTTGGTAAAACTCACACGTGAGTTCCATCCCACCCAAAAAGTCACCACAATTTCCCTCCACTAGCTCGGTGAGTATTGCCTTCTTT